>CAJHNH020001410.1:160000-172193 GCA_905116865.2 Candidula unifasciata | reverse complement strand
CAACACTACAGAGCCTTTTCATGGCTCTTGGTTGAGTGCAATGCTAAGCGATTTTATATTGCGCAAATAACCTAGTCACAGTTATAACCTAAAGCGCCACCTTCATGAATGCTTTCATAATTGGACGAATTTTGATGTTAGCAAAGCATCGGATTGGATCAGAGTAATCCATGTTTCAGGGTTTGTATTGTAGCAAACAAAGACACGCAATAGCTAAGTTATCAACGACACCACAGGGCCGTGACTAATTGTGTTAGCGCAGACAGCCTACCAGTTATTTCTGGCCATGTCTATACGTGTTTTATGTGCGCGTGAGTGATGTGTGTGTGTGTGAGTGATATGTGTGTGATATGGATGTGCGGAAAGGCGTTCATATCACCGGACATAGCGATTTCCCTACCCCCCCCCCTTTCCCACCGAGCGTGAACCCGGACCATGGGAAGTTTGTCACCCGGTCGTCCGCGCAGTCAGGTTTAACCAATTCTGCTTCAACAGCTGATTTCATGACGAACCGCCACAATATGGGAAGCAAATTTGTGTAACTTAAAAGCCCCACCCCGGCTGTAGTCGGGAGCCCGAATTTAACTGAACAATTGAAAGGGGTTTCTAGGACTTGAAACCGGGTGATTCGCATCCAGATGGTGGCACTTTGTCGTCAGGTGTTTATCGCTCGTTGTTCGGTCCTTGTGGGATTGAAAGGTCACTCTCTGATTTCATGTGCACTGAGCATACCAAGACAAGGGTCGCCGATCCACACACACACACACACGCATGGACGCGCGCGCACACACACACACACAGACAGACACACACAGAGAGACACACACACACACACACGCGCACACACACGCAGACCACACACACACACATTAGGGAAAGAGGGAACGGGCAGTCGCCTAATAATTTCCCATGTGGGAAAGAACAGGGAGCTGAAGGGACTAAAGCCTTCTTTAATGTAATAATAATAATAATAATTGACTGCTGAGTTGCAAAAAAAAAATATTTTAAAAATAATTTACAACAAACATAAACACACCTAGGAGTCGACGTGATGTAGTATTTAGACGCTCCTCTGCAGATCGGAAAGTCATGGTTCGGTTCCTAATGGAACGGGACTTTAAAAAAAAATGCCTACTGGTCTTGAATAATAATAATAATAATAATAATAATAATAATAATAATAATAATAATAATAATAATAATAATAATAATAATAATAAAGTACTAAATAGTTAAATACAAGTTCCAAGTTAAGAGTTCTGAAATCAACTGCACCTCAACAGATTTTAGAATTATTATCAATTTCCATAATTATCCCCCTGTTAGTTCCCGAGCCCTATTGTGAGGGAAAACACGAATACACCTACTGCCTCCCCACAAGCATGTCGTATAAGTCGACTTTCTGGGAGCTTCCTTCAAAGTCGGAGTGCATCCGCCTGAGCGGCAAGGAAGAAGCAACTGCATACAAATTAGTCAGTACAGCAGGTGAAAATGCAAAACTCAGACCTTGGCCCGATGCCAAAGTCCACATGGACGAACAGCCTGGACTTTCCGCCGCAGCATACAGCCGGTGAACACAGTAGAAGAGTTTCCGTAATTATAAATGTATAATCGAATGTTAATTTGTTAGGAAATCATTATAATAATAAGAACTTTAGATCGCGAGCGAGAAGGATCGATTACTTTATGCTCTTGCGGTATTCTTATTGCCTATACGCTGTGTCCTTCAGAAGCTAATTTCTTCACCAGTCTGCAGTTTTAGTCAGAAAGATGGGGCCTGTTATATTATTGCAATCGACGCCACTTTACAATGGACATTCCCAGCCGTGCTCAGTCCGACGATGTTGCAGCCACTCTAAATTCCTTCCACAGATTGTTCTTATGTAAAAAAAAAAGTAAAGGACCCTTTTCCACGCCTTTTGGCGTATAGGGCATATAGGGCTAGACCTATTTTTTTATAGACCAATCGGCACAAGATGGGTGATGTGGTCAGCATCACGCCGGCTGCCTTTACTTTCCTGGGACTGCACCCGGTACCCACTCAAGGCTGGGTCGACCTGGGAGCCAAGGTCATTTTTGGAATAAGTCCGGCTCCGCCAGGGAGCGAACCCACGACCTTCCGATCCGCGGCGAGCGTCTAGCCGCTCGGCCACGGCGACTCCCTTTGTTCTTATGGGGAGCTGGTAATAATGTCTCCTATCTTAACCCCAGAAGCGGCATACACGTGCTTCACCATGCTTAACTCCCATGTCACGCAGTCGTCTTAGTGTATGTGATTCGTCCTTATCCACAAACCTAGTCCGTACAGCACTGATGATATATGTTATGTCCATGCTTCTTCGACACCAGCCTCGGTGCATTGCTTGCCAGTTGGTCCGCTTGTTCGTTACCTTTTACGCTGGCATGGCCAGGTGTGAAGATCTCGAAGAGGGAAGCTAAGTAAGATTTCTGAATGGTTTCTTTATGCCATCGGAAATGGAACTCGTCACTTACTGCTGAAGATGGTGACGGAGCGCTTATGGGAGTCCCGAGTGCTTTGTTTTCGATTCTTAATTCAACATCTGAATTCTTTTCCTTCCACTCAGAGCTTATTCTACCTGTTGGAATTTTTCTGAAGCGTGAAGAATAGGGAAGAAAAGTGCATAGACATAATACGAAATGCGACAATTAGAAATATGATACAGGGTGTGTTAAAGATCACTAAGAATCACCATGGCAAATAAAGACTGGTAGCAGAAAAGTTTCAGTACAGATAAACAAAAGACAAGACACGAATAAACGACAGAGTTATTCAACGGGGCCTGGCAAAATAGAAGATAATTGACAAGAGAGGAAACAATAATGAACTCTAGTGGAAAATAGCCAGAAATAACAGGCAAGGAAAGTATACAGATGGAAAATAGGCACTGAAAGTTGCTACATGCTGAGGTGTAGCCAACTACTGGGAGAATATATGTAAAGTAAATAATGACTGAATATCACTGAACATGCACATATACATAAATGATGTGTCGCATAATCTATTCACAACTTCAGAACTGTATGCACCAAGAGGAATGGTTGTAGAAGTAGAGCAGTAACATCAGTAAGTTCAGTAATAGACGTAGCCGCAGGGTAGTAGAATTAGTTATGAAGACGGCAGTAGTACAAGTATTAGTGATAGTTGCAGTCTTAGCAGTGGTCACAGTAGTAATTGTGGTAGTAGTGATAGTTATAGTGGTGGTGGTAGTAGCAGTAGTGGTGATGGTGGAGGTGGTGGTAGTAGTAACAGTGGGAGTAGTATTATTTGTAGTAGTAATAGTAGTGGTAGTGGTGGTAATAACAGTAGTGGTGGTGGTAGTGGTAGTAGTAGTAGTAAAAGGGGTAGTAGCAGTGGTAGTGGTGGTGGTAGTAGTAGTATTATTAGTAGTAGTGGTTGTAGCAGTAGTAGTGCTAGTGGTAGTAGTAGTGGCAGTGGTAATAGTGGTGATGGTGGTAATAGTAGTGACAGTAGTAGTAGTAGCAGCAGCAGCAGTAGTGATTTTAATAGTCGTAGCAAGTGGTAGTAGTAGTAGTGGCGGTGGTGGTAGTAATGTTGATGAAAGTAGTACTGGCGATAGGGGTAGTAGTAGCAAGTGGTAGTAGTAGTAGTGGCAGTGGTGGTGGTGATAGTAGTTATAGTAGTTATAGTAGCGATAGTGCTAGTAGTAACAACAGTAACAGTGTCAGTGGTGATTGGCGGTGGCAGTGACAGTTCGCTATCAAATACGAACAATTCTGTCCAGCGATGAAGGTACAGTCGACAACAGCGGATAACACATTAGCAAACAGACACGCATCTGAAGCAACATCAGAGACAAGGAAGAAAGACGGAATTCAGAGAATAGATTAGTTACAGAAGCCCGCACAGAACTGCCAGTACAACCAGATGAACTACACAAGACAGTGGAAGAAAACGAAAGCTGCTGTTGAGGCGTGGTTTATTTCAAAAGGTTTGTAATCGACAGAAAGAGGCGAATGAAGGCGCGCGTAACGTGTATGCAATTTTAGTTTAAATTAGATTAGAAACAAGTACAGATTAAGATAAGGACACACAATGGAGAAATTACTGAGAAGCAGAAAGCTTGCCGTGTGATTCTTTCTTCTTCGTGTTCCGCTAAAATGTTTCTTCCGTCTTTACTGTGGAACAGCTTACTCATTTTAGTCATAGCAAGTTTCTGCTTCTGACAATAGTTAGCCGTTGCATTTTCCTCCATATGTAGACCGAAAGGATATAGTTCCGTCGTCCAGCTACGGATTCGAGAGAGTGGGGCGACACTGTGAACTTCGAATTAGATTCGAAGGCTTGTCGACTCTACTCAACGTGATTTGTGTTGTGAAATGCAGATTCAGAAAACTCCGAGTGACCTGTTGCTACAGAAATGGTGGTGTCTTATGCGATTAACCGCGTGTGCAGCTACTGATCTGCTGTAACTGCTGGCTGCATCGATGGTGAACTGCATTTCTGTTGCCAGACTGTTTGTGCTAGCACTTCTGACGACCGACTTTTGTATTTTCTGTGTGTGTATGCTATTGTCTTCGTTTTTATACAGGAGATGTGTGATAGACATTCTGTGTGATTGTCCTTGGCAAAGAGTAGAGCAGCTGTCCAGTGACACGTTTGCTATGAAGTTAGAACTGCGGTTGTCTGATTACTCAAATCCTGCCCTTTGCGAGGTCTCAACAACAACAACAACAACAACAACAACAACAACAACAACAACAAAATAAAAATCGAAACAAGTAGTTTCATACAATAAAAGCTAAACATGTATACTAACTCAAATACTGGAGTACCCCAGCTTGCACTCTTTCATTTGCTATGTTTATATATATATATGATCTCAGCATTTTACAAAAGGATGTTTTATGCAATCTTTCTTTATCAACTGAGACGAGAAAGTGGATTCTTAAAAGCTATATAAATCCTATTTTAGTTTATGGACGTGAATCAGGGACAGTTGGTATATTAGTGAAACAATATTTGGAAGCTTCAGAGATGTAGTTTTATAGACGAATGATAAAAATACCCTGGACAGATAAAAATAGTAATGAGGACGTCTTGAAAGAAACTGACTCACTAAGAAAACTGATTGCTCACATAGAGAAGAGACAATCTACAATCATAGGTCACGAGATGAGAAGCATAAAACTGGAGCGCATCGGTACAGTGGGAAATGTGGAGGGGAGGAGAGGCAGAGGCAGACCGAGAGAGCAGATGCTGGACAGTCTGACATCACAGCATGGATGGGATGATCACTTGATCTGATTGAAAGTACAAGAGACGAAAGGCTGTGAATAGATATGACTACCAACGCCATATGCCACGGACTTTAAGAAGAAAATAGATGATCTGCCATTGGGTCTGTCGTTGTCGTGCGACTTATTCGCAGACGATTGTGCGGTCTATGTACGCAAGTGCTCGATCTTGTAATGTTTAGAAACACTAGTTGTAAAACAAGAGTGAGGCAATGCGGTCAAGTGTAGTATGCAAAATTTACATTAGTAAAGCAAAATCTATGTTAATAACCATAAGACACAAGATACACTCCCTACACACCTGCAGCAGCCAAGTTGAATGTGTAAATGAGAAAAAGACATTGGGCCTGACCAGTAGTAGAAGGTCAGAACAGAAGATCGAGGCGAGGAATATGCAGAAACCTCTGGCTCAATCTGATATAGCATGCAGCCTTTCGCCAAATGCCCTTCATTTTTGTCCAAGGCATGCTGGTGTGAAAAGTAATGAGAAAGCAGACGTCCTGGTTGGCAGTGCGAACATCAGAAATGGACCACCTACGGACAGGGCAGACATCATCAATGCCATACAACAAACTAAAAGCTGTGAGGCCTTAAGTGTCGTGGGAGATGATTTTTTTTACTGAACAGACTGCATACCCTGGGTGTACCAATTGGAGCAACGAGACAGGAAGACCACGCGTGAGCAAGTCGTCATTACATTAATCAGAACATACTTGTAGCCTAAAAACTCTTGGAGAAATACTTGGAAGGGGATCGGAGCACTTGTGGTCATGTCCGATGTGCAAAGAAGGTGATATCTAAATGAACAGTGAACTGACAGAAATCTAACCTCCAACTCACGCATAGAAGCACTACCAAACAAACAGCTACCAAAAGTATACCAGCATAAAAAAATAGAAATACTTCCCTAATTAAAACATTATAAAGACGTTCTTTACGTCCCAGATTAAGACCCATCTAGACTAGCGCTCCACAGTATGGCATGGCTGTTACATTTAACCATAAAATGACTTAGAGCGCTTCAAAAATGAGCCGTACTCCTAATCTATATAAATAAAAATGTTTGTTCTTTTGTTCCTAATCGTTAATCTCCGAAAGTTCTTACCGATTGCTTCGAAATTTAAAAAAAAATGTTACATTCGACTACGCTCGAGTTTTTATTTACCTACCATTATAGGAAGTCGCACCTGTGACAGGTAAAAGAAAATGCTTTTACTCTTCCCAGTGAGCCAACCGATGATCTAGAACTGTGATCTAACAATAGCGCCTATGTCACTTTGACCCTTGTCACGTACAAAACCGTAAGGGTTCCACTTACTATCAAATACTGCAAACTGTCAGTAACAGGGTGCGACATGGCTACAAGGTGGAAGAACTGCCATCTGTTGGACGTAAAAGCAACACACGCCATCTATAAAAATAAAAATGTTTGTTCGTATCTTACTAATCGTTAATCTCCGAAAATTCTTCGTCGATTGCTTTTAAATTTTAATACAACGTTGCATTCGAATACTCGCGTGTTTATATATAAGAATGTCGTATAAATCACAAACTACATAGCTCTAGCCACGATCGCATCAGTATCTTGGTTTGTTTTCCGACGATCCGATTTTTATTTCGTTGCCGCGTTCCCGGCGCACTGTTTTTATTTTTAAATTTCCGCTGATAGGCGAACTTTGACAGTTGACCTCAGAAATCTGCATGAAGATGTCGTTATGGGGACGAAAAGCTTAATGTGCGGAAATGTAGAGATGTGGGAATAAAAAAGAAAGTTGTATGGGAATGAAAAGATATGGGAATGAAAGATTAGTGATTAGTGAGGACTATCGTCAAAACATTCTGGACAGATCCAGAGGTTCTCAGATCTTCTCCAAGATAGCTCCACAAGCCCAAATACCACAAATGACGCCCATTCTGTGCCGATTAATCAGACGACTCTTGCCTTTACTGAAATATTATTATCTGGCTGCTCCAGGCCGCACTCCCATATCCGCCACACTCTACATGATTTTCTTCGAGATATGCATCTCACTTGACATAAATGACATCACTACCGCCCATGTCCGGGAAGTCGCAGTAACCGCCTTGTCCGCAAGATTGATCTGCTCTTTGTAGCAGCAGTGGTAGTAGTCACAGAATAGTTGTAGTTGATGTTGTGATGGGCCGAGTGGTTACAACGTCGGGTTGTCATACGGGAGCCCAGGGTTTGATCCCAGTAAGGTGATGGAGTGTTTTTATTTCAGGGTAAAAATTAAAAATTCTAGACCGAACAGTCATAGCGACAGCCTGCGGCCCTAAATCCTCAGGCTCACGACTCCCTGTTTACACCGACCTAAAATGTTGGTAAAACAGACAACAGTGATAGTTTTTTAGTTGTTTCGGCGGTGGTTGTGGTGGTAGTAGTAGTAGTAGTAGTAGTAGTAGTAGTAGTAGTAGTAGTAGTAGTAGTAGTAGTAGTAGTAGTAGTAGTAGTAGTAGTAGTAGTAGTAGTAGTAGTAGTAGTAGTAGTAGTAGTAGTAGTAGTAGTAGTAGTAGTAGTAGTAGTAGTAGTAGTAGTAGTAGTAGTAGTAGTAGTAGTAGTAGTAGTAGTAGTAGTAGTAGTAGTAGTAGTAGTAGTAGTAGTAGTAGTAGTAGTAGTAGTGGTGGTGGTGGTGGTACTCAATGGGTGATGTGGTAAATATTACACTGGCTGCACTTACTCCGCATACAATTCCTGCTACCTTTTTTGGTGTTTGTGGACATAGATGCCAAGGTCAATTACAAAATGTCAGGTGATGACTTTCAAATCATTCAGAGAGGAGGAGTATTCGGTGGATTTAGGGGGGAGGGGCGCAGATGACATACAATGTTGAGAGAGCTTAAAACATGATTTTGAAGTTTTTATTTTTCAATTATTTATATTTAAATAATGCTATCTCAGCTAATCTTTTTTTTTAAATCTAATTTGTTGATTATTTAGAGATACACTATTTAGCTTTACTTTAGGCTGTTTAAAACACACACACACACACACACACACACACACACACACACACACACACAAAGATTTAGTATGTGATAAATAAAGAACCAATTTTTTAGTCTTAATAATACAATTTCAACGACCAATAATATAGAGACACAATTATATTTTGCGTGTTCTAGAGTCTGCAAACCAGACTATCTATTTATATATATATATATATATATATATATATATATATATATATATATATATATATATATATATATATATATATATATATGCGCAGGCAATGATTGTGAAGTTAAGTATATTAGACATGTGCACTTTCGATTTTCTTTCTTTTCCATTTAGCCCGACTGAGCCACAGCAACGCGTGGCTGGGTACAGCTAGTAAGTAATAATCTTGAAAGGAAAAGTTCTAATCTATATAAAAGCCTTATGCTGTGACAGCTCCATACATGCCTAATTTTTAATAAGGCAAAAGTTATTCAAAACAACTTATCAAAAAATGCTTCTCACTAACTTTCTCCGTAGTTTAAATCAAACAGAAATCTCAAAAACGCCATCTCCACTGTTTTGTTAGTTGCGTATCCTTTACAGGACGTTGCAGAACCAACCCCAACAGCCTCTGACTGTTGTGTTGGTTTTCTAGGCAAATTTACGTCCAGTAGTTTGCTATTGCTCTCTGGACGGTCGGCTTTCTTGATACCACTGTCGAAACCAACGCAAGGCGCAGTGCCCGCAGTTAGGATCGAACCCAGCATCCCGGCATTACGAAGCTAAGCGTTCGCATCGACTTAGCCACAGAGCCGACATCTCCGCTATAAGTAAATGTTTTCATCTTGTCTTGAATATTGTACATGCCTCACATACACAGAGCATCACAGACTCTACATAGCACGTTAAAACGAATACATAATTGATACCACGTATAGAAACCCTACTCAGTGCATGAAGTTTCCTTCTTTACCTAATGAAACAAAAACGCTCGTCTGTGGGCCCGACAGTCTTAGCTTTGAATCCCAATCGATTTGCATTTAACACACACAAAACTGACATTGACTCCATGGTCAGCTTAGCCTAAAATGGTTACTTAGTAATAACTGGGTCGGCGTTTGTGGTTGAGTCGTTGCGAACACGCTTCGTAATGCCGGGTTCGATCTCACCTGCGGGTCGTGCGCTGTTTCGACAGTGGTCTCGAGAAGCCGACCGTCCAGAAGCAATGGCAAAATACTGAGCTTAAGATTTGCCTTTAAAAACCACAGCACTAAAAAAATACTGGGGTTGGTTCTGCAACGTCCTGTAAAAGATACACAACTAACTTTTAATAGTGAAGTTTCAGGAGGTAAAGGCTACTGGCCTGATACTGACCACATCAACAATCAAGTGGCGACTGGTCTATGAAAATATGAATGCATGAAGAAATGAGTGATTGAAAGAGTGGATAAAGAATGAAACATGACTGCACTCGGGGCATTCCCACAGGTTCTCCCTTACCTCGGTAGCCAACGAAGAATCGCTATGCTACGACGGAGCTCCAAACGAAAACCTTTAAAGTGTGATAAAAATTACTATAACCGTAAACTGTCTTGTAACCTGATGATAGTTTTGTTAAGGATGTAAAGAATATTAAGCATGCGACATCATGGTGCGACTTTAGTGTACATTTTCCACCTGTAACACCATATATTGTTCAGATGCAGTCGGCAATGCAAGTATATGCCGTTTGGCGTGCCATGTCTACATCCCAAAATGACTTGAGTGGCTTCATTTTTCATGCCTTCAAAATTCTGTTTTATGGTGTTCAATAAAGTCAGTAGCCCCAAACCATACTCCATCCACAAAATAATCAGTTGTTGGTAGAGTATATTTAAACAGCATTAAAAGTCTACGGTTAAGCACCAGCAAGAAAATCAAAATTAAAACTTTGACAGCATGCATCTGCCCCATAGCAACATACGGATGCGAGTCGTGGACTATCTCTCAGTGCTTTTAAGAAAAAGAATAGGGACTTTTGAACTGAAACGCTGTAGAAAGATTATCAGAATACCGTGGACAAAAATGAAAAGAAATAATGCAATTTTCAAAGATGTGAATATCAAGGAAGATGACTGATACGCAGCATCTTGTCTGAGAAGCTGAAATATCTTGGTCACATCAAGCGCCATGGAATTGGGAAAAAAAACAAATAACAGAAGGTAAGGTACTAGAAAGGAGGGGCAGGGGTCGACCAACACAAAGATGGGCACAGGATATAAGTCACTCCTTGAATATGAAACTACAAGAGGCGGGAGAGCAAGTGAGAAATGGAATTTCTTTTAAACGGACCGTGATGACAGCGAGGTTCTGCAAAGGACCTGCTACATAATGACATGGCGGAGTCTATACAGCATTCTCTGCTCTATGTCCGCTGAGGCCATCAGCTTTAAAGGATTGAGACACTTTTCCTTATCTTTACAACTCTTCCACATGATGTCTGACAGGCAGGCTCATGACCAAAAAAAAAAAAAAAATGAGTCTAGCATCATATGTCCCACAAATAAACCGCGTGTAACAGGCCTCTATATTTAACCGTATTCTCTTAATTCTTCGCGTTAACCAGCTGTACATTCCGGTTGAAAGTTCTAGGTGTTCGTCCACCTTCGAACTCTAGTCTTGCTCCAGAAGCTGAATGTTGGGTGGACACCCGTTTCATTACTCTTGGTTCCTCGCCTCTCCAGCGGACTCACCTTAATTTCAAAAGATTCTACAATTATACGACATGCTTGTTGTGAAGCCAGTGGGTCTATTCTTCTTTTTCTCTGGGACCCACACGGAGAGTTAAAACGATAGAACGAGAAACAATTTTTCAAGAATGAAAATAAATCCACAGAATGAAAACTGCTTACCCCGAACAACTGGCAATGCACTGAAACAACATAGTTCACGGAGGCAGGGTACAACACCTCCCTGTGAAAGCCACTGCTGAACGTGTCCTAAATCCTGGCTGATGCACGTCTCCCAGATGGGATCAGGTCACAAGGCTATCACAAGAAGGACAAGGTCCTGTTCACTACTCCATGGTACGAAGGAGTAAACCACACAACAGTGAAAGCTATTGCTGTCTAGTTTACACTCACATTTTCTAAATATATGGTCTCCTCGACTTGCGACGGAGTTTCGCTCCACCTAACAGGTTGTAAGTCGAATTTATATTTTCAAAACTATATTTTTTCATACACTATATTTTTCATTCAAATGGGTTATAAAAACTCAATACAAAACACAAAAATCTAATCTATGTACGTATAATTATTGTACATAAGCATCCATGTACACTCTAAACATCAGGTGTGGGAACTGTGTAACCCCATCAATGTAATTATCTTGTTGAATGTTGAATGCTGAACTAACAATCTACGTCACAGTACTCGGTGCACTCCCGTAAGCACTGCGTTCCCATCTTCAAAAGTAAGCGAAGAGTTCCAGTTCCTTGAGTGTTGAGCGTCGAATACAGATTCAAGGTAACTCTTCGCACCGATACTCTCCTTAGACAGTAATGATCTATCTGTGCCTCCGCACTGTTTACTCGCTCTCAAAGCGCCCTCGCAACATCTAGCTTGTCATCCACCACCAAGTGGTGCAGAACCGGCCAGTCTGTCTGCCTGCTGGTTTCCCAAAACACAGCGGGGTATTACATTACGCCGGCTTACTTTCCCAGGACAGCCCAACCCATTTTAGGCTGGGTCGACCTGCGACGTCCCATACCACGATAGAAATCCACCAAGCCTGCAGTGGGTTTCGATCGCGGTATTTCCAAACAGCCACGGACGGCGCAAAACACCGGTATTACTTAGAGAAAATATCCAAAGAACGCTATCTAGAGCCTCTGAAGCGATGCTAGTTATGTTTCTTTAATTAATACTTATCCTTATACGGCGATTGTAATTGCTGATGAACGGCGTCTGTGGC
>CAJHNH020001410.1:90000-155000 GCA_905116865.2 Candidula unifasciata | reverse complement strand
GCCTAACCAGATGTGATGGCCGACGAGATCCAACCGCACTAGGATTTTAACAGCCATGATCAGAGATGCTGGATCAACCATGGTGTGTATCGCGTGTTTAAGGAATCAGGAATGAAAGGTAACGAGTGCGGAAGGTAGTAGACAGCGACACCAGCATTACACTGGTTGTTCAAGGACTTGCCAGACAAGTCCTTGTTACTAGCCTACAAACACAATCACAGAACCTTATGCTGACAGTAAAGAGAACTTCCCCACCAGCAACAATCCAGAGGAAATGTTACCTAAAACTTTGAGACTGCCAACAACAACCGATCTATTACCTGCCTAGATGAAGCTGCTATGAGTCCCTGGCCACACTTATAAAGAGAAGATGTCTACGCCGACTTTGATTTCATAAATACAAGAATATAAAATAGAAACATGTGTTGTGTGTCTATATGTGTGCCTATTTTAAAGTGCGAATAACTGTTCCTTTGTTAATTGTATCGCTACCTTTCTACCTCTACATACAAAGAACGAACACAACAGTAAGCTGCTGCTGCTGCTGCTGCTGCTCCTCCTCCTCCTCCTCCTCCTCCTTCTTCTTCTTCTTCTTCTTCTTCTTCTTCTTCTTCTTCTTCTTCTTCTTCTTCTTCTTCTTCTTCTTCTTCTTCTTCTTCTTCTTCTTCTTCTTCTTCACGTTCACCATCTGTAAACTCTGGCGGAAAGTTCTGGTTGTTCATTCACTTTTGGAATGCTGTCCTGTTCCTGAACCTGACTGTTGCCTGTGCATCCGTTTTACAGATCTGACTCTTTTGTATGCAGACTGATGATTCCTTGCCTCTCAGACAGATGCACTCCGACTTCGAAGGAATATCTAAATGAGTCGACTCTTACGACATACTTTTGGGTAGGCCGTGGGTCTCTCTCCCCCCCCCCCCCCCCAATAATGAATCCACATGAGAAATAACACAAATGACAGTGAACTATTTAACAGGTTACATGTGGAATTTCTACAACTTGCAACAAAAATTAAAAAAATAGTGTGAGAATTACACATTTTTAACGTTGGGCGCTACTTTTAAAGCGGACTGTAACCAGCGTTAATTTTACACTGTTATCATTGCAGTGTGAATGGACTATGAACTCTCCTTACTCTCACAAGATTGCGGCTTGTATCTGCTAGGCTGGTACAATCAGAAACTCTTCGAATATTGTCTGAGAACAAGATTAAATGTCCCAATTAAAGATAAAGGTATTTTAAACATCCGGCCTTTAGTTGCTTCGTAGCTGACAATGGTCCTAATATAACCTTACGACTGCACCTGGATTACCAGCATAAGAGAGAAAGTTGAAATAAGATAATGTCTGGACTATACTGACAGATAAAGAATGAAATGGTTCAGTCATCTAAAGAAAATGCAGCCAGGCCAAACGCCATATAAGTCTTTTAATAGCAGAGCATCTGGAAGTAAAGCGAGAGGAAGACCAAGAAAGATATAGATACATTGTGTAGCCGAAACCGGTAAGGAATTGAAAAAAATCCATCACTCAATCACGACACTGTGCTACAACCTGGTATCCGTGAGATGACAAAACTACAACACTGTGCTACAACATGGTAGATGACAAAAACTACAACACTGTGCTACAACATGGTAGATGACAAAACTACAACACTAGGCTACAACCTGGTATCCGTGAGATGACAAAACTACAACACTGTACTACAACATGGTAGATGACAAAACTACAACACTAGGCTACAACATGGTAGATGACAAAACTACAACACTGTGCTACAACATGGTAGATGACAAAACTACAACACTAGGCTACAACATGGTTTCCGCGAGATGACAAAACTACAACACTGTGCTACAACATGGTAGATGACAAAACTACAACACTGTGCTACAACATGGTAGATGACAAAACTACAACACTAGGCTACAACATGTTATCCGTGAGATGACAAAACTACAACACTGTGCTACAACATGGTAGATGACAAAACTACAACACTAGGCTACAACATGGTAGATGACAAAACTACAACACTGTGCTACAACATGGTAGATGACAAAACTACAACACTAGGCTACAACATGGTAGATGACAAAACTACAACACTGTGCTACAACATGGTAGATGACAAAACTACAACACTAGGCTACAACATGGTATCCGTGAGATGACAAAACTACAACACTGTGCTACAACATGGTAGATGACAAAACTACAACAGTAGGCTACAACCTGGTATCCGTGAGATGACAAAACTACAACACTAGGCTACAATATGGTAACATTGAGTTGACAAAACTACAACACTGTGCTACATCATGGTAGATGACAAAACTACAACAATGGGCTACAACCTGGTAACATTGAGATGACAAAACTACAACACTGTGCTACAACATGGTATCAGTGAGATGACAAAACCCCAACACTGGGCTACCAGTGAGACGACAAAACCCCAACACTGGGCTACCATTGAGACGACAAAACCCCAACACTGGGCTACCAGTGAGACGACAAAACCCCAACACTGGGCTACCAGTGAGACGACAAAACCCCAACGCTGGGCTACCAGTGAGACGACAAAACCCCAACACTGGGCTACCAGTGAGACGACAAAACCCCAAGACTGGTAAACCCCAACACTGGGCTACCAGTGAGACGACAAAACCCCAACACTGGGCTACCAGTGAGACGACAAAACCCCAACACTGGGCTACCAGTGAGACGACAAAACCCCAACACTGGGCTACCATTGAGACGACAAAACCCCAACATTGGGCTACCAGTGAGATGTCAAAACCCCAACACTGGGCTACCAGTGAGATGACAAAACCCCAACACTGGGCTACCAGTGAGACGACAAAACCCCAACACTGGGCTACCAGTGAGACGACAAAACCCCAACACTGGGCTACCAGTGAGACGACAAAAGAAGAAGACTTCATATTACTTCGTAGCTGACTAGGATCCTGAGATAACCTTACGACTGAGCAAGGATTACCAAGTTTTGTACATGTGGGAATCTCAACCCAAGGCGTTACTCCTACAGACATCTCGGCCTTCTGCTTCAGATCAAAGTGCAGCTCTCCTGGTCTGACCAAAGGGAGCTGTATCAGTCACAAACTAAGTCACTGGTGAAACCCATCGGCATGGTTAGTTGCGTATCATTTACAGGACGTTGCAGAACCAACCCCAACAGCTCCTGGCTGTTGTGTGGTTTTTCTAGGCAAATTTACTTCTAGTAGTTTGCCATTGTTTTCTGGATGGTCGGCTTTCTTGATACCACTGTCGAAACCAACGCAAGGGCATGGCCCGCAGTTGGGATCGAACCTGGCATCCCGGCATTACGAAGCGTTCGCATCGACTAAGCCACAAAGCCGACTAATCGGCATCAGCCATCTCAAAAAACTAGCCGGGCGGTTTCACCGTTCAGTCTGGATTACTGACATAATATCGTTAGAAAAGATAGTCGGACCACCACGCAGGACATTTTGGAGACCGAACCGGTTAAAAATTATAAGTTCACCGTGTTGGTCTGCGCCGTGTTGTCACGTGCTTACCACTCTTGATATCCTTAATAACAAATATGACAGGCAACAAACCAAGGTTTCAGTCTAGTTTCTATCGCATTTTTAAGGTTTTCGCTTTAAGCGCAATAGTTCATACACTGTGAACTGAAATCAGAACCCTCTGCACTCATTTGCAAGGGAAAAGCTACAGCGGGTTAAATTAAGAGAATGTGGAAAAAGCGGGGAAAAGGGGGGGGGGGGGGGTTGCTCTCCCTACATTGATTACATTAAGATGATGAAAGGATATCGATCAAATGAAAACAATCAGCGAGTGAGAACCTGACTGGTCACCATCCTTTCGTGTGGGCGGATGACAAGGTATTTCCCCTGAGGTAAAAATAGCTACTGACGGGCATTGTCTACAAGAGAGCATCCGCTTTGCTTTGCCACGGCCCACATTAGTTTTTTTATAGGACCATCCATTCCTTTGTGTGTGTGTTTTTTTTTTTCGTGTATGTGTGTGTTCGTGTGTGTGTGTGTGTGTTCGTGTGTGTGTGTGTGTGTTCGTGTGTGTGTGTGTGTGTGTGTGTGTGTGTGTGTGTGTGTGTGTGTGTGCAACTCCGAGGGGCCGGTGTGTGTTCACTATGTTTACGGAGTAGAATTTATACATAAATTAAACTAGTTTCATTAATTTGCTACACGTTTTTTAAAAATTTAAGTATCATTTTGAAGTTGAATTTGTGTGCTCTATGTTATTGTTTTCATTATTTTTATATTTTTTAAAAGCACACTAATTTATCTTCAAAAGGATAATTATTTCATTAAAAAAAAATACCTATCGATAAACATAGTGAACACACACAGGCCCCTCGGAGGTGCACTTCTTCTTCTTCTTCTTGCTCACCGGCTGTGAATTCCGGCGGTAAGTCACGGTTGTTCGTCCAAAATGGACTTTTGGCTTTTACCTTGACCTGAGTTTTGCGTGTACATCCGTTTTACTGGCTTATTTGTTTGCAGTACTCGTTCCCCGCCTCTCCGGCAGATGTACTCCGACTTCGGAGGAAGGAGGTGCACAAAAAGGGAATTTCCATTGCCCTGGATGGCCTAATAAAAAGCTACAGAAGGCCGTGGCGTTGCCTGCTTTACGGAAAAAAGTCCCCAAGTTAAACCAGCATTCCCCTTCGGGGATGCTTTGGGTTATAATTGTGACTAGGTTATGTGCGCCATATAAAATGGCCTAGCGTTGCTCGCCACCAAAAAGCTCTGAAAAGGACTCCAGCAGTGTTGATGCGATAACAGGGGACAGACCCAAATACTGTCCTGACCGGTGACGGGGTCGTCTACCGGCGAGCATATGGGCGACCCGGTTGCTGATGCAAAGAGAACATTTGATAATTTTGAAAGCGGGAGGTTTCGATGTGCCCAGGTACCCTCTTTACCCGTATACGGCTGTAGGGAAGCCACGCCAAATACCCGTGTGTGAGTGTGTGGGGCGGGTGCTCTGTCTCCCATAATACCTTGAAAATTCTCTTTACAAAGTGAAAGGGTCTTATCCTCGTTTTTGAGTATTATTATTATTATTATTATTATTATTATTATTATTATTATTATTATTATTATTATTATTATTATTTATTATCAATCATATTTATTATTATTATTATTATTAATATTGTTGTTTTGAATCTTGGGAGATGTTGCCTTGTAGACGAATGATGGGGTACCCTGGACAGATAATAAGAATACTGAGGATGTCTTGAAAGAAACTGACTCACGAAGAGAACTGACTGCCCACATCAGAAAGAGACAATCTACATTCTTTGGTCATGTGATGAGAACGAGAAAACTGGAGTACATCGTGACAGTAGAAGAGTTGGAGGGGAGGAGAGGCAGAGGGAGACTGAGAGAAAAGAGGCTGGACAGTTTGACATCATGGCATGGAGGATCTTCTGTGTGAGTTGACTGAAAGAACACGAGACAGAAGGTTGTGGATAGACGTGACTACCAACGAAGATTATTATTATGTGCTAAAGGGCAAATATATAAAATTATAGAACATTTATGTCGGCTCTGTGGCTAAGTTGATTGTGAACGCTTCGTAATGCCGGGATGCTAGGTTCAGTCTCAGCTGAGTTGGTTGCATGCCTTCCGTTCGTTTCGACTGTGGTATTAAGAAAGCCAACCGTCCAGAAAACAATGGCAAACTACTGGACGTAAATTTGTCTAGAAAAACCACACAGGGTTGGTTCTGCAACGTCCTGTAAAGGATACACAACTAACTTAACCAATATAACATTCATAAGCACATACGTTCAAGTTTGTGGAAAATGTCTAAGTATGCATGGATAAAAGACGTTTTGTGCAATGAATTTATGTCACTGAAGGTTAGAAAAAGAATTCTCACATTCTAAATAGAGCCAGTTTTAACATACAGCTGTGAATCCTGGACTGTCAATAAAGAAGCCAAACAAAATCTGGATGCCTTGGAGATGTAGTTCTACAGGAGAATCCTTAGAATTCCTTCGACAACTAAGAAGAGCAACCAAGATGTTTTGACAGATACCAGTGCTCGATGACAACTTATCACTAGTATCAGAAAGAGACCATCATACTTTTTTTTCTTTTTCTTTTACGTTATGAGAAGTGGAAAAATGGAACATGATGTGACAACTGGAAAGATTTATGGAAGAAAAGACAGAGGAAGACAGCGCGAGAAGATTCTTGAGTCTTTTGTTATGGTATGTAGGGGCGTCAACAAACGAAGTGATATACGCAGTTGTGGATCGCAGATTGCTGAGAGGCATGATAGCCCATGCCAGTCGGCTCTGTTGTTAACTGGTTTGTTGCAGTCGACCAATCCTCATCGCGACCAGAGACACATCAGGCAGAGACAAACGGTCGCCACTCAGTTCGATCCTGACCCATCCCTTCTATCTCCAGGTTGGTCCTTGGCGCAGCGTTGAGTTCAGCCGCAAAGGTTCGCCCCCAAGTGCCTCTGGGCCTACGTCTTCTTCCCTGTCCTTGTGGTGTCTATTGCACTGCCTGTCTCGGTCGTCTCTCTTTCTTCATTCTGAGGATGTAACCAATCCATCTTCGCTTTGTTTTGTTTATTAACTGAATAATATGGGTATAACCACATGACACTTTTAATATGTTGTTGATCTCTGCAGATGTCAGCTTGTACCGCCCACTGCTGAATATATGTTTGGTCATTTTTATTCTCTTATTTACTTTTATTTCTTTTCTTCTCCTTCGAGTTCAGTGGCTGTAAACTCCGGCAGAAAGTTCTAGATATTCGTCCACCTGCGGTCTTTAGTCTTGTTCCAGAACCTAAGTGTTGCGTGCACATCCGTTTTACACATCTGACTTATCTCACAGCAGACTGTAGGTTCCTGGCCTCTCAGGCATATGCACTCCGACTTTGAAGAAAGCCCTAGTCATTCAACCTTATGACATGCTTGTTTTTCCCACAGTGGGGCCCGTAGCCCACACGGGAAGACATCTATTTCACTTCTGCAATCATTCCGAAGCAATCATTCCCACTGCTTAGACACCCACATGTCTCCTTTCCAGCAAAACAGCAAATGATTAACAAAATCATCCCTACTAAGGTCACTAACAATCCAAGAAGAGACAGGGACTGTCTTCGTAAGGTCACTAACAACACAAGAAGAGACAGGGACTGTCTTTGTAAGGTCACTAACAACACAAGAAGAGACAGGGATTGTCTCCGTAAGGTCACTAACAACACAAGAAGAGACAGGGACTGTCTCCGTAAGGTCACTAACAACACAAAAGGAGACAGGGCTACGAATATCTGCAATAGAGACAAAGTTTGAATAAGGCTGTGTCTAAATTAACACACAAGAATGAAATGGTTCTGCCATCTAGTGAGAATCCAACTAGACCAAACAGCACATAAACTATTTTTTTCCCCTACTGCAGAACATCTGAGAGGAAGGCGAGAGAAAGATCAAGAATGCGATGGAAAAATGGTGTAGTTGAAACCTAAGAAAAAAAAAATTTAACAAATATATCATCAAAGCCACCCGAGAAGTGCAAGACAAGTACAGAAAACCACGATAATGGGCTGCAACCTTGTATCTGTGAGACAAAGAAAGAAGAAGACGAATCATTTCCAAAATGAATACTTGTAAATGCACTTCTCTTATCTCTTTAGTGATCTCAATCGTCACCCATTACCCGACATCCACTTATCTACCAATCGTCCAGATCTCCCGCTCACAACCCTCGTGCGAACGTGCCATCATTCCTTGTAACGCGCCCACAGACATCTGCTCATTTCCCGACACAGAGGGATCTGGAAGATCAACACGGTTAAAACGGACACTAACACGAACAGACAAGCACAGCAAAAGAAAGAAGAACAATACTTCAGTGTGTCAGTAACAGGAGCATTGAAACTTGGGGTACTACAACTTGGGGTACTGAGGCACTTTGAGCGGCGCCCCACCGACTTCTCCCCCTACTTTGTTTGAGGGAAGTGAGTAAGGAGGTTCATACTTAAATGTAGCTTCGTAATGCCGGGGTGCAGGGTTGCTAGTGATTTGGGGGCAGACCGCAATGGCAAAATATGCAGCAGATAGACTGACAGAACAGTTTGCCTAGAAGAATAATCACAAAAGAAAAAAAAAAGGAAAAAAAAGGCCGGGGTTGGTTCTGCAACGTCCAGTAAAGAACACGTGACTACCTAATAATTCAAATTTCTTCAATTGTGTTGGTTTGTGGCTTAAGCGTTGCCATCCACGCTTCGTAATTCCGGGGTGCTACGTTCGATCCCAGCTATTTGGCAGCAGACTGCCTTGTATTGGTTTCGACAGTGGTATTGACAGCTGACCGTTGAATGCAATGGCAAACCTCTAGTGAGAGGGGGAAAGAGAGACTGATCAAGCTACAAATGGTACTACTCGTATTAGCATGTCAGCTTTTCCAGGAGTAAATAGACGGAGCAGATGTGGGAATATCCCAAGTGTAGTGACGTCAATTCATTCATTAATTTTTTATGAATATCCAGAAACCATGAGTTGTTAACTCTTTTGGCTTAGTACTATGGATATCGCAACCCTTCGACCTTGATTCCATGATAGACTGGCAGATACTTATGTAAATACTTACAGAGACACAGTCTAATAGGCAGGCAAGTACAGATGTAGATACTTACAGGCACACAGTTTAATAGGTTGGCAAGTACAGCTGTAGATACTTACAGACACACAGTTTAATAGGTTGGCAAGTACAGCTGTAGATACTTACAGACACACAGTTTAATAGGTTGGCAAGTACAGCTGTAGATACTTACAGACACACAGTTTAATAGGTTGGCAAGTACAGATGTAGATACTTACAGACACACAGTCTAATAGGTTGGCAAGTACAGATGTAGATACTTACAGACACACAGTTTAATAGGTTGGCAAGTACAGATGTAGATACTTACAGACACACAGTTTAATAGGTTGGCAAGTACAGATGTAGATACTTACAGACACACAGTTTAATAGGTTGGCAAGTACAGATGTAGATACTTACAGACACACAGTTTAATAGGTTGGCAAGTACAGATGTAGATACTTACAGACACACAGTTTAATAGGTAGGCAAGTACAGATGTAGATACTTACAGACACACAGTCTAATAGACAGACAAGTACAGATGTAGATACTTACAGGCACACAGTCTAATAGACAGACAAGTACAGATGTAGATACTTACAGACACACAGTCTAATAGACAGACAAGTACAGATGTAGATACTTACAGACACACAGTCTAATAGACAGACAAGTACAGATGTAGATACTTACAGGCACACAGTCTAATAGACAGACAAGTACAGATGTAGATACTTACAGACACACAGTCTAATAGACAGACAAGTACAGATGTAGATACTTACAGACACACAGTCTAATAGGCAGGCAAGTACAGATGTAGATATTACGGTCTGCCGTGTTTGTACATTGTTGCTGTGGGTTGTATTCGACATACGCTTGATTAATATACATTTCTACAAACTAGGGTGCCATTTCAATGGTCTGAGATGATTTCTGTCCTTACTCCATAGTTGTGGATTTGAAGCTGTATGACAGACATAGCCAATGAAGACAACATTTTAGGGGAAGGGTGTGTGGTGAGGGGGTGTGGGGTGAGGGGTGTGTGAGGGGGGGGGTGAGGAGCGGGGGGGGGGGTGGGTGGTTGCTAGTTGGTCATGTTCTTAGTACACTTGTTTCCTTAACGAGGCGCACATGCCATTTGGAGGTGACAGATTCGATTTCCGGCACGGCAACTTGAGCTTTCGATTTTTATGCTGTCTTGTGTGTCCTATCTTTCTACTTCTTTCTATGAGTGCCAATCAATACACTGTCTGTCTGTCTGTTTATTATTGTACAGTTAGACAGACGTGTAGACGGACACTTGTAGTGATATTTAAAACGAGCATAATTTACCCGACATACCAGCAGGCAAGAAGTCAGACAGACAAGCCAACACGCAGACAGACAAATCGGAAAATAATTGTATACAGCCATTTATTCCTGTATTATCTGATGCGTTTACTGAATTACTCCCCTTTTGTGTTGAGCTGTCAGTACTGCTAACGGAAACCTCCCCCTGTGTATTCTTGCGGCCCAGATTATTAAGATATTAATGGGCATCTGTTGTTTGTCGTGGGCTGGGACTGCCCGTGTGGATATTAATATATTTTCGGAGGTGGCAAAAGAACGTGGGTGTTACAACATGAATTGTAGTCTCTGTATGTGATCTCTCTTTGTTAGTTAGTTAGTTCATCATCATCATGTAGCAGGTCATTTGCAGAACGTCGCACTCATCACGGTCTGCCTGACAGAAAAAATGTCTCTCGCCAGCTCTACCACTTCGTGCACTTTTATATCCAAGAAGTCATTTATATCATGTGGCCACCTTTCGTGTTGGTGGGCCTCTGCCCCTCCTTCATGCTACCATGCTTTTTGCTATTAGTTTTTCAAATTATCCGTATCGCTTGGCGTAATGCTGACCACATTACCCACTTAGTGCCCATTGGTCTGGAGAAAAAAATTTGGCCGCTCTTCCCATATGCCCGATGTGCCTAAAGGCGTGAAAACGGTTCTTTACTTTACTATTTCAGCTTCCGAAACCAGATGCTGTTGATTAGTCAATCTGTCTCGATGTTCAGATCTTTAAGCATGTCAGTAGTGTTGTTTCTCTTCTTTGTCTATGATATTCTGATAATCTTTCCGTAGCATTTCAGCTAAAAGGCCACTTTCTTCCTTCAGTACTGGAGAACAGTCCACGACTCATCCGCATGTTGCTACAAGAAAGATGCGTGCACTCACAGTTTCAACTTCGATTTCCATGCTGGTACTTAACCATAGACTGTAAATGTTGAGTTAGGCGCCAGAACCTAGCCCCCACCCCCCCCCCCACAATGTTTAGGGATCTGAGCACCCTTTCCTCCCCACACTACCCCCACCCCTATTAATTTTTAGAGAGCTTTTTTCCAAAGTGCACTGATGTCCTCTTTTGAATCATTTTTGCATAACATGCATACTATTTAAAATATATTTGTATATCCACTTACCATTCAGCACCCTCAATAATAAGAGTAATAATAGGAATAATTATTATTGCGCACTTAAAGAAGCATACGCTCCGAGTGCACCCTCTGCGAACGTTATAAAGGGTCTAGAGGGCCCCAATATTTTGTTGTGTAGCGGCGCGCAACATACGCACACACACAAACACACTCACAAACATTAGACATAGATTTGTAACGGGTGTATCCTTGTTAGTCATTTAACGAAATGATTTTGCAACTACGGATATAAAAGTCCTTGCTCTTAAAGACATATTTTAGCGAATGACACTCCTTGTGCAAAACACCGCAAATATTTTTAGTAAAGTCCTGAGAAACAATGTTTTCGGCCAAGAGTAATCAACGATTGATAGCAAGAACATCGACCCCGGCAGCCAAGACCTGAGGCCTCAGAAAATGTCTGGTTTTAGGTAAATATTACAACGACGGCAGTCTTGGTGCTGCTTGGCAGGTGGGCGGTGTTGGCACAACACACTGAAGAACCCTGGCCACTTTACCTGTAAACATTGGCATAATCACAACCACGGGCCGGGAGAGTGATAACATGGCGGCAAATAATTGCCACCGTCGTCCTAGGGTTCCGCCCTCCCTCCACCATTCTTGCATCTTTGTCTCCTCGTTTCCTCGTGATTATCTTTCTACTCCTCCTACTCCTTTTCCTATTCTTCGTCTTCATCCCGTCTCCTCCTTCTTCTTCACCCCTTCTTCTTCTTCTTCTTCTTCTTCTTCTTCTTCTTCTTCTTCTTCTTCTTCTTCTTCTTCTTCTTCTTCTTCTTCTTCTTCTTCTTTTTCTTTTTCTTTTTCTTCTTTTTCTTCTTCTTCTTCTTCTTCTTCTTCTTCTTCTTCTTCTTCTTCTTCTTCTTCTTCTTCTTCTTCTTCTTCTTCTTCTTCATCTTCTTCTTTTTCTTTTTCTTTTACTTTTTCTTCTTCTTCTTCTTCTTCTTCTTCTTCTTCTTCTTCTTCTTCTTCTTCTTCTTCTTCTTCTTCTTCTTCTTCTTCTTCTTCTTCTTCATCTTCATCTTCTTCTTCTTCTTCTTCTTCTTCTTCTTCTTCTTCTTCTTCTTCTTCATCTTCTTCTTCTTCTTCTTCTTCTTCTTCTTCTTCTTCTTCTTCTTCTTCTTCTTCTCCCTCCTAGCCATCTAATTCCTCTATCTTCTTTTCAATTCCCTACGTTTTCTTCAGAATATATTTTTCTCTTTCTTTTTGTTGATGTCGTAGTTGTTGTTGTTGTTGGTGTTGTTGTTGTTTTGGTTATTGTTGTTGTTGTCGTCGTTGTCGTAGTTGCCGTTATTGTTGTTGTCGCTGCTGTTATTGTTGTTGATTCTGAATTGTTGTTGTCGTTAGTGTTGTAGTTGTTGTGGTTATTGTTGTTGTTGTTGTCGTTATTGTTGTGGTCGTTATTGTTGTTGTCGCTGCTGTTGTTTTTGTTGTCGTAATAGTTATTGTCGTTGTTGCTGTTGTCGTTGTTGTCATTGTTGATGTTCTTGTTCTTCTTGTTCTTCTCCTTATCCTTCTTTGTCTTCTTCTTCTTCTTCTTCTTCTTCTTCTTCTTCTTCTTCTTCTTCTTCTTCTTCTTCTTCTTCTTCTTCTTTTTCTTTTTCTTTTTCTTCTTCTTCTTCTTTTTCTTCCTCTTCTTCTTTTTCTTCTTCTTCTTCTTCTTCTTCTTCTTCTTCTTCTTCTTCTTCTTCTTCTTCTTCTTCTTCTTCTTCTTCTCTTCTCTTCTTCTTCTTGTTCTTCTTGTTCTTCTTGTTCTCTTCTTTTCTTCTTCTTCTTCTTCGGTCTTCTTCTTCTTCTTCTTCTTCTTCTTCTTCTTCTTCTTCTTCTTCTTCTTCTTCTTCTTCTTCTTCTTCTTCTTCTTCTTCTTCTTCTTGTCATCTTTTTATCTCCCACTCCTTTTTCTTAATTATATTTGTTTCACCTTCAAGGGCCTCGTTGGAGCAGATATGAGAGATCAGAGCCTCGGCTTTACTTACATGATAATGATGATGATGATGATGATGATGATGGTGATGATGATGGTTATGTGTGATGTGATGATGATATGTGATAATGAGAATGCTAACAACTACAACAACAAGACGAGACGACAAATACGATGGTGATGATAGTCAGGCAACAGAGACAAAAAACAAAGAAAACGTTTCTGCTCAAATCTGCCCAGAAAATCGATGCTAGTCAAATCCCATCTAGAAGACTTGTACTATTTGCTGCATATAAAGTGACGGTACAAACATGGTGCCTGCTTCAGGGTAATCCCAGGATTTCCCCCAACGACCTGGATGTCCTGTGTCTCCAGGATTTAATGGCGTCTTTATGACCGAATATAAAATCGAGCAGCCAGGGATATCTTGAATTTACCAGTTCCAACCAACGGATTTAAAGAAAATTCTCAATATACCACAGGACAGGGACTCTTTTTTTTCTTTTTCTCTTGCGTGCTTGTTCTTCTTTGTCTTCTCTTCGTCTCTCTTTATTCTTTTTTTCCCTTCTTCCTTCTTCTCCTTCTTCTTCTGTCTCTTCCTTTTTATCTTCTTCTTTCTTCATCCTCTTCTTCTTCTCTTCTTCTTTTTCTTCTTTCTTCTTCTTACTTCTGTCATCTTTCTCTTCTTCTTTTCTTCCGCTTCTTCTTCTCTTCTTCTTCTTCTTTTTCTCTCTTCTTCTTCTTCTTCTTTTTCTTCTTCTTTTTTTATTCTTCTTCTTCTTTATCCTCTTCCTCTTCTTTTTTCCTTCTTCCTTCTTCTATCTTCTTCTTCTTCTCTTCTTCTTCTTCTTATTCTTTCTTCTTCTTCTTCTTTTTCTTTGCTTCTTCTTCTTCGTCTTCTTTGTCTTCTTTCTTCTTCTTCTTCTTCTTCTTCTTCTTCTTCTTCTTCTTCTTCTTCTTCTTCTTCTTCTTCTTAACTTCTTCTTCTTCTACACGGCTGCTTGCTTCTTCATTCCTTCCTCTTCTTCCTTCTTTTTCTTTCGTTTTCATTCTGCTTTTTCTCCTTCCTTCTCGTTTCTCCTTTCTTCTTCTTCTTCTTCTTTTCTTTTGTTTTTCTTCCTCTTCCATCTTCCTCCTCCTCCTCCTCCTTCGTCTTCTTCCCTTCTTCTTCCTCTTCTTCTTCCTTCTTCTTTCTTTCTCCTTATTTTTCTTCTTCTTCTTCTTAACTTTCTTCTTCTTCTTTTTCTTCTTCTCTTTCTTTATCATCGTTTTCTCCAAGTTCTTCTTCTTGTATCTTCTTCTTCCTCTTCTTCTTCTTCTTCTTCTTCTTCTTCTTCTTCTTCTTCTTCTTCTGCTTCTTCTTCTTCTTCTTCTTCTTCTCTTCTTCTTCTTCTTCTTCTTCTTCTTCTACGGCTGCTTCTTCTTCTTCTTTCTTTCTCCTTCTTCTTCCCCTTCTTTCCGTTTCCCTCCTTCTTTCTTCCTTCCTTTTTTCTTCCTTCCTTCTTTCTTCCTTTCTTCTTCCTTCCTTTCTTCCTTGTTTTCTTCCTCTTCCATCCTCCTCCTCCTTCTTCTTCTTCTTCTTCCTCTTCTTCTTCTTCTCATTATTTTTCTTCATTTACCCTTCTCCTTTTTTCTTCTTCTTCTTTATCATCGTTGATCCAAGTGATACGATTGTATTGCGCCTGTTTTCAGTCTAGTTTTCATATTTCAGCATTTCGGTCAACAGATCTGACTCCTTCGATTGTGTTTATTTTCTGGGTGAGTCTTCCTGGTTAGTTTCGCGGGCCTTTGAGGGACGATAATCACAGCTTTTTTATGTAGCGATATCGTCACTGACTCCCGCCCCCCCCCCCCCAACCTCCAACTCCCCTCCCCAGGGAACTCAAGGGCAGCAGTGAAATACGAATGTGGACTGGGGGTGGGGTGGAAGAAGGGGGCGGGGTACACCCATTGTCCTCTTCACAAGCATGTCGTACAAGGCAACTTTTTAAGGGCGTTTCCTGATAAGTTGGAGTGCATCTGACTGAGGGGTAAGAAATCAACAGTCTGTCTACAAATAAGTAAGATCTGTACATGCAAAATTCAAACTACTGAACAAGAATAAGAAGAAAAGGACAACAACAACAACAAAAAGATTTACAGGTTACCGTAATCATTTGTGGTGCTACATTATAACCGTGTTGTTTGGATTTATGGTTTAATGGGGTTTTTAAAATTTTTACCTGTGTGATTCTCATCCTTGAGATGGCAATCCCAAGGACTACAATCCTAGAATAGGAAAACGTTAAAAAGCAAACAGTAGGCACACGGTAACTGGTCGATGCCCCAAGGAAATCTCGGTTATTCTCTTATTACTACGTCGTGAAATTCCAACTCTCTCCACCGTTTTTACGTGTACCTTCGCATGTAATATACAAAACTTACCAAACACAGATCATGTAGATGTCATGCTACAGAATAAACCAGTGACTCAATGAGAATGCTCAGAAAGAAAGAGAAGGGTTAGATCAGAAGACAGTAGTTGGATTCTCAAAAGCGGTCGGGGCTGACACATATCACTTTCATATTTGCGCCAGGGCACGCAGGAGTGCGAGGAAACGAGGAAGCGGGTTAGCTTGCAGATAAAGCTGCTGTGGAGGACGGACAAGAGATGGGCCATGCCGATATTCTAAATACTCTACGAGAAGTAAGACGTTTGCGAGAACCGAGTGATGACTGTGAATCTACAACCATGACCAGACTGAAAAAAGAACGTATTAAAAAGTGAATGGCCAGATAAGAGCAGAAAACCAAAGAAGAGCAAGAAACACACACACAAAAAGAACCGGTGTCGTGACTCGCTGCACGCTGATAACTACTCCAATAGAAGTAGCGTACCATTTCAACTACTTGGGTAGCGATTTTGACTGTCAAGAAGATACAACGAAGCAAATTATGATACACACTGACAAAGTCACAAAAGTCTTAAAATGTCTTAACAAAATATGGAGCTCCAAGTTGTACATCTACAAAGCCAATCTACAGATCTTTAGTTCTAACGTTATTTTAGTTCTAACGTATGTCAGCGAAAGTTGGAGAACTACCAAAGATATGGAACAAAAGTTGGAGAACTACCAAAGATATGGAACAAAAGTTGGAGAACCACCAAAGATTTGAAAAAACAAGTTGGAGAACCATCAAAGATATAAAACAAAAGTTGGAGAAACACTAAAGATATGAAACAAAAGTTGGAGAACCACCAAAGATATGGAACAAAAGTTGGAGAACCACCAAAGATATAAAATAAAAGTTGGAGAACTACCAAAGATATGGAATGAAAGTTGGAGAACCACCAAAGATATCAAACAAAAGTTGGGGAACCACCAAAGATATGGAATGAAAGTCAAAGAGCCACCAAAGATATGGAACAAAGGTTGGAGAACCACGAAAGATATGGAACAAAAGTTGGAGAACCACCAAAGATATGGAATGAAAGTTAAAGAACCACAAAAGATATGGAACAAAAGTTGGAGAACCACGAAAGATATGAAACAAAAGTTAGAGAACCACCAAAGATATAAAACAAAAGTTGGAGAACCACCAAAGATATGGAATGAAAGTTGGAGAACCACGAAAGATATGGAACAAAAGTTGGAGAACCACCAAAGATATGGAACAAAAATTGGAGAACCACCAAAGATATGGAACAAAAGTTGGAGAACCACGAAAGATATGGAACAAATGTTGGAGAACCACCAAAGATATAAAACAAAAGTTGAAGAACAACAACAAACATGAAACAAAAGTTGGAGAAGAACAAAAGATATGAAACAAAAGTTGGAGAACCACTAGAGATATGAAACAAAAGTTGGAGTACCACCAAAAAGATATGAAACAAAAGTTGGAGAAGCACTAAAGATATGAAACAAAAGTTGGAGAACCACTAAAGATATGAAACAAAAGTTGGAGTACCACCAAAAAGATATGAAACAAAAGTTGGAGAAGCACCAAAGATATGAAACAAAAGTTGGAGAACCATCACAGATATAAAACAAAAGTTGGAGAACCACTAAAGATTTGAAACAAAAGTTGGAGAACAACTAAAGATATAAAACAAAAGTTGGAGAACCACTAAAGATTTGAAACAAAAGTTAGAGAACCACCAACGATATGAAACAAAAGTTGGAGAACCACTAAAGAGATGAAACAAAATTTGGAGAACCACCAAAGATATAAAACAAAAGTTGGAGAAGCACCAAAGATATAAAACAAAAGTTGGAGAACCACCAAAGATTTGAACCGAAAATTGGAGAACTACCAAAGATATAAAACAAAAGTTGGAGAACCACTAAAGGCATGAAACAAAAATTGGAGAAGCACCAAAGATATGAAATAAAAGTTGGAGAACCACCAAAGATATAAAACAAAAGTTGGAGAACCACTAAAGATATAAAACAAAAGTTGGAGAACAAAAGTTGGAGAACCACTACAAAAAATAAAACCACAAAGATTGGAGAACCACTAAAAATATAAAAAGATATGAAACAAAAGTTGGAGAACCATCAAAGATATAAAACAAAAGTTGGAGAACCACTAAAGTTTGAAACAAAAGTTGGAGAACAACTAAAGATATAAAACAAAAGTTGGAGAACCACTAAAGATTTGAAACAAAAGTTGGAGAACCACTAAAGACATGAAACAAAAGTTGGAGAAGCAGCAAAGATATGAAACAAAAGTTGGAAAAAAACCTAAAAATATAAAACAAAAGTTGGAGAAGCACCAAAGATATGAAACACAAGTTGAAGAACCACCAAAGGTATGAAACGAAAGTTAAATGCAATTAATAATAAATATCTGAGAAAAATCATCAACACAAAATAGGATGATTTCAAAAAGAGTGAGAAGACCAGAGAAATATCTGTACAAACACATGTATTAACTTCAGTATCAAAAAGAAGTTGGAGATATACTGGGACACACTCTGAGAAGAAATCAGCAAAGAATTACAAAATTAGCGTTAAAATAGGAAACAACGGTCTGAGAAACAGAGGGCGCCCAAGGGAAACATTAAGAAGAAACTGTTTACGAGAGTTAAACAATTTTGGGCTAAGTTACATCCCAGATATCGAAAGTTGCATGCAACAGAACGGACTGGGTAATCAAAGGCGAGCCCTATGTGACTTTAAACGGCACACAAACAGGATGATGATGATGTCATGGCCAGAACCTAGAGAAGAGCCGATAAATTCTGTAGTAACGTTGATCTGTTAACATGTCACGATAAGACAGCTTAGGTATGGCATTGTTCTTGCATTCACTATTCCCTTTAGTTTTCTAAAGATAAAATCATGTCTTAAAATTTAAAACGATAAACAATTTGACAGGCGTGGCGACACAAAGATATCATGAGGAAGAAAGGGGGGGGGCGACCTCCACCCCTTTACCAAGTTTTCTGGGGTCTTGAAGGGGCTTAAGCCTTATTTAATTGGATAATAATAAAAATAATAATCTGCTGACTGGTAAATCAATATAATATGTTTGGAGTAATATAATGCCAATATCAAAAACTTCAACAACAACAACAAAGAAATAGCTTCTAAACATATTGGGGCACCTTGGAGGGGAGGGAGGGGGTGCAATTTACCACCCCCCCCCCCAATTTAATAGATGTCGCAATGAGTTGGGGTGGAAAGGGGGGGGGGGGGGGCTAAATATGCTTGCGCCACCAGATTTCGGCACGTCTGTGATTGTTTCATTTTAATTTATTTTTTCTAAAATATACCAAACAGTGTTATTTGACATCAAGAGAGACAATTTATACATATTTAATTTCATAAGGAAACAGAAGATAAATTCAGGAGCTCAAAGAAAGCAGATCGAACCACAAGGAATTAGGTTAGTTGCGTATCCTTTACAGGACGTTGCAGGACCAACTCCTGTGTGGTTTTTCTAGGCAACTTTACGTCCAGTAGTTTGCAATTGCTTCCTGGACGGTCGGCTTTCTTGATACCACTGTCGAAACCAACGCAAGGCGCATGGCCCGCAACTTGGATCGTTACCGGCATCCCGGCATTACGATGCGTTCGCATCCACTTAGCCACAGAGCCGACCCACAAGGAATACGAATACAAGTTAAAGAGCAAAAGGAACCCTCCTCAATATAAAAAGACGTTTAGCCAGTTGAACGAAGAGCAATTTTGGAGTTTTTTGTTTTGTACATACTTAGACCGACCGATTTGTGGTTGACCAAGACTTGAAGGAAAAACGCTAGCGTTGGTTGGGACACATGTTGACAAAACCTGACAACAATGTAACTAGAATGTCTGTGCACTGAAACCCACGGGTGCATAGAAATAAAGGAAGACCAAAAACACACGAACGAACGAACGCATGGTCTTAGACCACGAGGCAGACCAAGAAGAGGATGGGGAGATAACGTCCAAATAGACCTGCAAACACTTGGTGTCACCAACTGTAAAGAGAAGGCCAATCAGAGAAATGAGTGGAGGTGGATGATATATGTTGCAATGAACCTCAATAGCTCGGAACGCTGAAGACGAAGAAGAAGAAGAAGAACATACTTAGACACCCAAATGTCTCCCTTCCAGCAAAACAGCAAATTATCAGTAGCACATTTATCCCTACTTTATGTCATAAGTGCCAAACATGGACAATAAATAGAGCGCTAGAACATAAAATAACTACATGTGAAATGGGCTGTCTCCGCAAGGTACAACAACATAAGAAGAGACAAGGTTAGGAATACCAGTAATATAAATTCAGAATAAGACCATGTCTGGATTATTTTAACAAACAAAGAATTAAATGGTTCCGCCCTTGAGTGAGAATGCAGCCACACATAAATAACTGTATATGAGACATTTTACAGCAGAACATCTGAGCGGAAGACGAGAGAAAGAGCACGAAAGAGATGGATAAGAAAAAAGATGAACAAAACCACACTCAAGACACCCGAGAAGCGCAAGTCAAATACAGAAAACCACAACACTAGGCTACAACATGAAATCAGCGAGGCTACAAAAGAAGAAGGAGACATACTTACTTACTTAGTCGCTCCTCTTCTACCTTGGGGTGTAGAGGTTTGCCAGAGAGATCGCCAGACGTCTCTATCAGCAGTTTTCTTTCTGGCTTTGTTCCATTCCAGTCCTCTGTCAGTTAGGGACTGTCGGATGTTGTCTTCCCAGCGCACCCTGGGTCGTCCCGGAGGTCTGGTTCCCTGGTTCTTAGCCTCCCATGCTTGCCATGGTGGCCGATTTTCTCAACTGAATGCAGAAAAGCAGATCGCTTACAGAGCGAGCTTACTGTCTGGATGCTTGGTAAGGGCCAGAACCTCGTTAACAACAGGGCACAAGGTGGCTACTGCAAGTGGCGGTGTGATGCGGAACGGGGAGTCTGTAGGGAAACCATGTCTGAGGAACCTCTTGTCAGAGAAAGAAGGACGCAGAAATTCGCCCTACTCCTAATTCTTGCCGTGACATTCCACAGTTCGTAAGTAAAGTAAAGGTCCCTTGTCCGCGCCTTTAGGTGTTAAGGACATATAGGGCTAGACCTATATTTTATAGACAAATCGGCACAAGATGGGTGATGTGGTCAGCATCACATCGGTCGCCTTTACTTCCCGGGACTGCACCCAGTACCCACTCAAGGCTGGGTCGATTTGGGAGTCAAGGTCATTTTTGAAAAAAAAGTCCGGCTACGCCAGGGAGCGAACTCACGACCTTTTGATCCGCATGCGAGCGTCTAGACACTCCGCCACGGCTACTCCCATTCCAAAGTTTGTGTACTGTGAGAAAGGGGGTGCGCGGCTTTGAGTGGGTGACGTTCAACCCAGCCAGAACGGCAGGCCAGCGATTAAAACACCCGGTGACACAAAGTGCCACCATTCGGATGAGAAACCCTCATACACACGTCCCAGAAACCTCGTTCAACCGTTAGGTTATATTAAGGCCCCTGACAACAGCCGGGGCGCGGCTTAAAAAAAAACGAAAGAATGACCTCCCATATTGTAGCGTAGTAGATCTCAATGCGGGGTAGACCTCACTGCTCAGTGGTTACGGGTGTCTAGTTAAAATTTCTTGGAGGTTGAACTGGGTATATGGAATCTGAGTTGTCGGCCTGTCAGACTAGAATTGTGTAATTTTAGAGTGGTATGGAAAACATTCAGGTAGCAGACTAGGCGGTATAAATCGATGGAGAGAAAGATTGTGAACACCTACTATACTCGTTGTTTTCTACTTTTTGTTTCGGCGCCTCCATTGAAGGGAAAAACCAGGATAGATCCACAGCTTCCCCAACAAGCATGTCGTAATAGTCGACTTACTTAATAGTCAAGGGGCATCCCTCGAAGTCGAAGTACATCTGCCTAAGAGGCAAGAAACTAAGAGTTTGCACACACATAAGCCAGATCCTTAATACAGATGTGCAGGCAACACTAGGTTCAACTATCGTACTGTCTTCTCTAAGGACAAAGCCATATGTTACACAATTAACATGCAAGAATGATTTTTAAAGACACGAAATAATGTCTTTAAGGTCTTACTCCTATTTAAAGATAGGGTACTTTAATTTTATACGACCACATGTCGTCGGCTTCCAGATTTTCTCTAGGAATTCCTAGGGGTTGATTATGTGGGGTGGGGGGGGGGGGGGGGACTAGCAACCACAACTAGCCTAACCCTAAACTTCTCAACTATGAGATGTTCGAGGAAATTTCATATCAAATCTCGAAGCCGACGAGATGTGGCTGCATAAAATAAAAGTACCTAGGATGGTGTAGGAAACGTGGTCGTAAAACCGAGGGTTTCAGGCCGTAGGGTCGATGCCGTCGATACGAACTCTGCAGGTAAGGATTTATATTACTGCTGCCAACATTGAGAATATATCTCCATCTGTTACCGAGAATGGAATTCGCTTCTCTCGCATGAGACACCAGCACTAAACAACTTGGCCAGTCGACTAGAAATGAACATTAAGTTAGAAATGAAACAAAACAGGAAACGTAAATATTTGGCAGGAAAAACTAACATTTTCTGGCAGAAAGTCATAAACTGACCGTGGCTATCAGTAAACCAGACGGACACATAAGGATGTTCAAATGCACTCAGCAGGAACTGCTTGCCAGACGGGCTTGGCAATAGACACTGGGAGAACTATGGCCGATAAACAAGTGACTAGCCAGGGATGTATCAGTTCGCTGGCCGACAGACAGCGGAAAAATAAACCCCCAGTGAAGGTTACCCGTGTGTTTAACGACAAAACAGCAGGACGGGAACCAGTGGCGTCCGAACCAGAAGGGAAGAGGGTAACGGGTTGGGGGGGGGGGGGCTGCGTAAAGATATTGAAGTCCGCTTCTCCCCCTTTTTACAAATAGTTAACATCCCGGTTTACAAATAGTTAACACCCCGATTTACAAACAGTTAACATCCCGATTTACAAATAGTTAACACCCCGATTTACAAACAGTTAACATCCCGATTTACAAACAGTTAACATCCCGATTTACAAATAGTTAACACCCTGATTTACAAACAGTTAACACACCCTGCCCCCACCGCTCCCCTCCCACACACACAATTATGAGCGGACTCTTCCTCTCACACCTGCTGTCTCCCTCCCCCCCCCACCTCCCGCCCCCTTATCATGTTAAAAGTTAGCTGCGTATCCTTTACATGACGTTGCAGAACCAAACCTCAGTTTTGTTTTTGCTGGGATTTTAAAATAAGGTGTACGCAAGACCAACAGGACTCATCCCAGATACCCTGGATAACCTCCAAAGAACTTATAACTAGATAACCCAACAACAGCCAGAGGTCACATGTAGTTCTGTGTGGGTACGGACCACTTGCAACGATGTCTACTGCTTGCTCACTTACTTTCGACTTTTTACGCAGAAAGATTAGTTTAAAAAAAAAAAGTATTATGTCGTTTCATGTGGCTGACCAAAAAATAGAGGAATTAAAAAAAAAAAACGCTGGCATTGGATAGGGCAGCTGTTGACAAAACCTGACAACAATATTACTAGAATGTCTTTGCACTAGAACCTTCAGAGGCATAAAAATAAAGGAAGACTAAAAACACCTAGAGAACAGAGCTAAAGAGTGAAGTAAAACAGATGAGGGATGGGGGAACTGCATGCGATAGCGAAAGACAGAAGGATCTCGCGTAAATTGGTTGAGGGCCTATGCTCTATTGGGGGTTAGAAAGGCAGAAAGAAGAAGAAGAATGTGACTGACACGTTCGGATGTCTTTCTTTCATGGGCTCTCCTTTTATTTCCAATATCTAATGAATATATTTGTCTGCAATTCAGCACATTATTTATTGTTATTATTATTAAACATTCAAATAAGGCTTAGACCTATTGAGTCCACAGACTGGCGGTGTCTGCAGTGGTAAGTAGAGAAGGAAGTGTAGGCAGGGCCAACATTCCAGAGAAGCGCTACGTTCCAGACACTTTGTGACAAGAGTCTGAGAAGTTGAATTGCCAGTTGGAAATTGACAAACTTGAAAAAATCTGCTGCAAACAAAGAAGAGCTCAGCGCATCTTTATCGCGATTGTGTCAACGAGTGTGTGTGTGTGTGTATGTGTGTGTGTGTGTGTGATTGTCCGTGAGATTGTATGTGTGTGTTTGCGTGTTTCTGTCTGTGTGTTTCAGTGTGTTTGTCTGTGTGTATGTCTGCGAGTGTTTGTCTGTGTCTGTATCTGCTTGTATCTGTCTGTCTGTGTGCTTGTATCTGTGTGTGTGAGTGTGTTTATGTTTGCATCTGCGTGGGTGACTGTGTGTGTGTATGTGTGAGTCTATGTGTGTGTATGTGTGTATGTGTATGTGTGTATGTCTGTGTGTGTGTTTTCTGTGTATGTGTGTGAATGTGTGTGTGTGTGTGTGTGTGTGTGTGTATGTTGGTGTGTGTGTGTGCGAGCGCCACCCATGCGTTTGTGTTTGTTTTTTCCCTAATGTTCATAATATACATATTATTCTACTACTTACTACTTAGTCGCTCCTCTTCTACCCTGGGGTGTAGAGGTTTGCCAGAGAGATCGCCAGACGTCTCTATCAGCAGTTTTCTTTCTGGCTTTGTTCCATTCCAGTCCTCTGTCAGTTAGGGATTGTCGATTGTTTTCTTCCCAGCGGACCCTTGCCTGCCCTGGTAGCCGATTTTCTCCCATTCTGCATACATATCCAAACCATCGTAACTGTGACTGATCCACTAGGGTTTTTAAGGACTGGGTATCAATATATATTGACGTATTGTCTGATTGCGGACTTGTCCCTTCTTGTCACTTGGACCACCTTTCTCAGATATCTCATTTCCGAGGCCTGCAGCTGGCTTCTGTGAGCTGTTGTCATTGCCCATGACTCACACCCATTGGTCAGGACTGGTACATAGGTAGAGCGGTAAACAGCCATTTTCGTCCTCTTGCCAATTTCTCTTTTGCTAAGAAACCCTCTGTTTATGGCATGGAAGAGTCTCCCTGCAGCTGCTTTTCTTGTAGCCAGCTGAGTCTTAATGCCTCCGTTTCTGCCTTATAAAACTCCAAGGTATTTGAACTGGTAAACCTGCTCCAACGCATACTGTCCCATCATGATCTGGTGTTTCTTCTCCTCTCTTGGGATCACCATGGTTTTAGTTTTAGAGATACTGATGGTCATCCCTCTCTTTTCAAGCTCTTCCTTCCAGACAAATAAGTTGGACTGAAGGTGTGCCTCTGATTTAGCTATCAGGGCCACATCGTCTGCAAATGCCAGCTCTGATATACAGATTGGTCTCATCTTCCAGTACCCTACAGAGTACTTCTTTGTCTTCTCCTCACAGGTCATGATGACATCATCCATCATAAGAATGAAGAGGTAAGGTGAGAGAATATCACCTTGTCTAACACCGCTGGTGGTCCTAAATTCTTCTGACTTTTAGTCTGCCATTCTTACATAATTTCTGCACCTTTTGTAGAAACTCTGTATTGCACTGATAAGGGGTGCTGGGATGTTTTCCCTGCCAAGCAGTCCCAGAGCTTGTTCCATGGTACCTTGTCAAATGCCTTTTTCAGATCCAAAAAAACACAGGGGCATCTCACTCTTATATTCAAGGGCTTTTTCACTAATCTGTCTCAGTGAGAAGATAAGGTCTTGAGTACTTCGGTTTGCTCTGAAGCCACATTGGGCCTCGTCCAGCTGTGGCTCTACCAGACTTCTAAGTCTCTGCTCAAGAATTCTAGAGTAACTTTTACCAGGAACGCTGAGGAGGGATATGCCTCTGTGGTTTTCACATTGTCTGTTATCACCTTTTTTTAATATAGGTATAATTATGGCAATCTCCCAATCTTTTGGTATAGTTTTGCTACACCAGGCTGCCTGGAGAACCTTCAGTAGAAGGCGCTCACCTGCGACTCCCATATATTTGACCATCTCTGGTGTTATACCATCATGACCTGTTGCTTTTCCCAGCTTAATCTTCTCAATAGCTGCCTCCAGTTCTTCCATCCTGATGTTATCTTCCCCATGGATGATTTCCATCTCAGCAGTGAGGTCCATTATTTCTGGGTCATGACTTCCCTCAATGCCGAGGAGCTCTGAGAAGTATTCTTTCCATCTGCCCATGATATCATTTATAGAAGTAAGCAGAGCCCCTTCCTTGTCTTTTATGAATTTCAGTGGGCACTCTTTCTCCTTCCTCATGTTCTTGAGGGTCTTGTAGAACAGTTTTTGAGTTTCTCTTGCATTCTTTTCCTTCTTTTCTCCAAACTCTTCCCATGATTTCTGTTTTGCTTTAAGCACAATATTTTTGGTCTCTGTTCTGAGTGCCAGATATTGTTTATATTTCTCTATTTCTTCAGCTGTGTTCCTGGCTGCCATGTATTGCTTCCATGTCCTTTTCTTTTCTCCTATTTTCAATTTGACTTCTTCCGTCCACCTAGGTGTCCTATGTCCCCGCCTTCAACTTAGGAACCTCACCTTACATAATAATATAAAATATAAATGCTGTGTGAAAGATTAGTGTTTGGAAGGCTGAATCCAAGACGGGCCTGTGTGCCCAATTTGTGACCCTCTGAAAATAAAATTCGTTCGTGAGTTCGTTCGTTCATCTCATCTGATCCTCCCATACCTTGCGTTGTCGATGTGAAGTTTGATTTACAGGAAACTGCCCGTTTGTGCACTTCGTAAATGGGAATTCCCGGCACTTACATTGTCGGCCACTTCTTCGCCTCCCGCCTGGTCTATACATCATTGCTTGCTGGGGTATACTGTCTGCTGACATCCGCATTACATGGCCAAACCATTTCACCTGTTGTCGTCTAATTAAATGCAGAACTGCCGATACTCTTCTTCTTCTTCGTGTACACCAACTGTAAACTCTGGCGGAAAGTTCTGGTTGTTCAACCACTTTTGGACTGCAGTCCTGTTTCAGAACCTGGGTATTACGTGTGCATCCATGTCAGGCAGACGCACTCCGACTTCGGAAGTTCCCAATTAGTCGAATCTTACGACATGCTTTTGGGTAGGCAGTGGGTCTATTCTTTCTTTCCCCACAACAGGGTCATGGAACCCACAAGGAGAACTCCTATTCTCGTTCGCATTTCATCATTCCTGATCTTATCTCTTATTGTTATATTGAGAGCCCTTTGTAGAAATTTTGTAATGAGTCTTTTCTCACAAGATAAAAGAGAAAACAGAGAAGATAGGCTAATCAACCCCTGCCGGGTACGTTGAGCGATCAGACGTTAAAATAGGTGCTGCATCAGAGGTTTGAGGTTTGAACAACGGATCAACATCATGGCACACGGGTAGTAGCCTATGTACTCTGTTCTTCTAACTCAAGTCTGAGTCTAAAGAAGCTCAGCACAGTGCACAGGCTCTGTAGCAACGGCGGCGAGGATCCTTAAAATGCTTTGAGTAGATTTTTAACTCCACATTTTTGCTAGGGTAGCACCGTTAGGCTACTTTTTTTTTTTTTCGATTTCCAACTGGATTTTTTCATGCGCAATTAGGCACTCGGTCGTCCGATCTCACTACCCAGAGACCAGAGGGAATTACTAAGTCCACGTGACAAAATACCAGCTCTTACAGGAGATTGAACCCGGAACCTCTAGCACTGGAAGCCGTCACCATGCCTCGAGACCACGCAGCCCCCTCCTGCATCGGAGGACGGGACCCGAAGGAGTCGATACGGATAAGTAACAAGCAAGTTATACTGCTTGAAGCTCCTTGTTATAAAGTGTGAAGAAGCCGAGCTCTTCTGCAAATATTTTCTATGCGTCAATAACACCCCAACTCCTTGCGTACAGTGTCATCGCATCCAGTCTGAGAATGGAGGTGGAGACAGTAACGTCAGCTTTCCAACGGCTTGAGAGCCGCACAGGCCGACGTGTTGTGATTGTAACAGACTCACAGAGCATGCTTCGGAAAATGAAATCCGGTGTCATGTGATCAGAGTGGCTTGCTTGCACACTTAATAACGACTCAGATCTAGAACATTTCATGGATTTTCTGTCCAGGATATACAGGCGTGCGAGGTAACGAGCAAGTTGATAGAATAGATGCTCTCGGAGGTGAGTTACCGTATGATAATGCGAATGTGGTGAAGGGTTTGTGGATTTTAATGGATAGTGCAAAAGAACAGAGAAACGATACACTGAAAAACTAACTCAGTTGGGAAGGGGGGAGGGGGTGTGTGAAAGAGAATAAGAGGGGGGCGGAGGGGGGGGGGAGTGGATGCATAGAGGTTCTGGTAGATACTTAGCATTAAAGTGGATAATGAAGCGGACTTTTCATCAGGTTACAACTGGCACTACTAGCATATAAACGCTTTGTTGGTTACTGAGGAAGGAGAGTGAGGACGTGTGGGAATGTCCGGAGTACTGTGATGTCAGTTCTTGATTAATTCACTTATTCATTCATTCACCCATAGCTTAATTCTTTTCCCCTGAAAAACTAACACACTAAAGAAGATACCTAGCGTTTGACATTTCAATTTCAGTGAAAGTGTCTCTAATTGGTTGTTTCCCTTGGCGCCTACCTGTCTATATTCCCCAGTAACTGGCGCCGCAACATTCTCATCTGGCACATCATTCGTCATCGCTGTTTTCGAATCTTGAATTAAAAATCGACATCTTAGCATTCGGAACACTCTAATAAGTGCTCCGTCCCCATCTTCAGCAGCAAGCAAAGAGTTCCAATTCGGGAAGGCACCAGCAACTGTCTGATTGCATATCCGTCTTGTCTATCCCTCGAGTGTTGAGCATCGGCTATTGACAATGTCTACGATTCCCCCTCCCGTTATGATACCCTTAGCACGTGCTAAGTGTGCTTTATGGTTAATCTAGCCGTGATTGCAGGTTACAACTAGATGGTAACCTTGTGGAAGAACGTGTTGAAGTAGGAGGAGCAAATGGATCACCACGGTTTGGTGGGAGTGATGCAGTGGGGAGTAACGAGGGGATCTGGTCGATACTCGACGCTCAGAGGTTTGAAGTTTTAAACAGCGGATCGGCATCATTAGCAATCCATGAGTGCTCAGAGTTTGTTACAATTACGACATGTGTATGCATCTTGTTCTATAGCCACCGGAAAGCTGCAGTTACCGCCTCCACCTCCATTCTCATGCTAGATGTTGCGGTAGCGTATGCTAGGCTGTCCTGTCCCAAAGATTTTCCACTGGCTTTCGCTACAAAACCACGGCCACTTCTCTTCCCTTTCAACACTGAACCATCTGTACAGGTAATCAGATCGTGAGGACGAGAATTGTCATGAATCAACTGTCGGACTTTCACCTCAGTAGCACCCGCTGGCCACTCTCAGCACTTCCGGCCCAATGCGATCTTAACCTTACACAGGTCAAACTTTTCTTCTATTACTCTGACCTACTCCTCTCTTTGCCGAATGTTCTCCAGCATGCATACTGCTCCTAATGTGTCTTCTGCTTAAGCCATCCAGGATTTCCCCTTAAGAAAAGATTACAGAGAATACAAAATAGGAGAGTATTTAAAGTCGAAAGGATCGACTGATTTAATTTGCGCCAGGTTATACCCATATGAATCAGTATGTCTCCGCAGAACGGCTAACCGCCTGCCCGGAGAATCGAGCAAGAACGAATTCCATAGCCCCAGTGACGATACCCAGGGATCTCCGTAAAATAAAATTGCACTGGTGAACCGAACGACGCAGCCATGAAAGAAACCTACTACCTTCAGAGCATGAGGCAAACGAGATGACCAATTCGCCATGAAACAAACTTCAGAGCATGAGGCAAACGAGATGACCAATTCGCCATGAAACAAACCTACTACCTTCAGAGCATGAGGCAAACGAGATGACCAATTCGCCATGAAACAAACCTACTACCTTCAGAGCATGAGGCAAACGAGATGACCAATTCGCCATAAAACAAACCTACTACCTTCAGAGCATGAGGCAAACGAGATGACCAATTCGCCATGAAACAAACCTACTACATTCAGAGCGTGAGGCAAACGAGATGACCAATTCGCCATGAAACAAACCTACTACATTCAGAGCATGAGGCAAACGAGATGACCAATTCGCCATAAAACAAACCTACTACCTTCAGAGCATGAGGCAAACGAGATGACCAATTCGCCATGAAACAAACATACTACCTTCAGAGCATGAGGCAAACGAGATGACCAATTCGCCATAAAACAAACCTACTACCTTCAGAGCATGAGGCAAACGAGATGACCAATTCGCCATAAAACAAACCTACTACCTTCAGAGCATGAGGCAAACGAGATGACCAATTCGCCATGAAACAAACCTACTACATTCAGAGCGTGAGGCAAACGAGATGACCAATTCGCCATGAAACAAACCTACTACATTCAGAGCATGAGGCAAACGAGATGACCAATTCGCCATAAAACAAACCTACTACCTTCAGAGCATGAGGCAAACGAGATGACCAATTCGCCATGAAACAAACCTACTACCTTTAGAGCATGAGGCAAACGAGATGACCAATTCGCCATAAAACAAACCTACTACCTTCAGAGCATGAGGCAAACGAGATGACCAATTCGCCATGAAACAAACCTACTACCTTCAGAGCATGAGGCAAACGAGATGACCAATTCACCATGAAAGAAACCTACTACCTTCAGAGCATGAGGCAAACGAGATGACCAATTCGCCATGAAACAAACCTACTACCTTCAGAGCATGAGGCAAACGAGATGACCAATTCGCCATGAAACAAACCTACTACCTTCAGAGCATGAGGCAAACGAGATGACCAATTCGCCATGAAACAAACCTACTACCTTCAGAGCATGAGGCAAACGAGATGACCAATTCGCCATGAAACAAACCTACTACCTTCAGAGCATGAGGCAAACGAGATGACCAATTCGCCATGAAACAAACCTACTACCTTCAGAGCATGAGGCAAACGAGATGACCAATTCGCCATGAAACAAACCTACTACCTTCAGAGCATGAGGCAAACGAGATGACCAATTCACCATGAAAGAAACCTACTACCTTCAGAGCATGAGGCAAACGAGATGACCAATTCGCCATGAAACAAACCTACTACCTTCAGAGCATGAGGCAAACGAGATGACCAATTCGCCATAAAACAAACCTACTACCTTCAGAGCATGAGGCAAACAGGGTGACCATTCGCCATAAAGACCTAAACAGAGAGAAGAGAAGAAGGGGTGGGATTGAGAGAGTGAGAGACAGAGACGTGAGTAGGTGCTCTACTGGATTTTTTTTTTTAAAATCGTTACGTTCAACTAGCATCCCTCAAGGGGAGGTTTTAGTTTAAAATTATAAGTAGGTTATGTGCCCCATATAAATGGCTTAAATCTGCACACCACGAAAAGCCCTGAAAAGGACTCCTGAAGTGTTTTTGCGATCAAAGCAGCCAGGCCCAAATACTGTCCCGACCGGCGATGAAGTCGTCTACCGGAGAGCCAATAGACGACCCTGCTGGCCGATGAAAGAGAGAGAGAGAGAGTGAGAGAGAGAGAGAGAGAGAGAGAGAGAGAGAGAGAGAGAGAGAGAGAGAGAGAGAGAGAGAGAGAGAGAGAGAGAGAATAGAAGAATGTAAAGTTTCTAAAGGATCGATTGATTTAATTTGCGCCAGGTTATACCCAAAGGAATCAGTATGTCTCCGCAGAACGGCTAACCGCCTGCCAAAAAGTTGGGTTAACTGGCATGATACTAACACGTCAACCCCTGGAAGCTTGAGAAACACCCCGATCGTGGCACGGTCCTGACATATTAATCAGCGATGCATTTTCGGATGTAGGCTCATCTGTTTTCAAGTCAACAGCTGGTTGTAGCACATGCACAACTGCAGTTCTTTATGCGGGTTTCTGTTCAAAGCCATATCCCAGCATCTTCTCGAAGACGGTGAGAGAAAGGGGAGGGAAGGGTAGATATTAAGCACATGCATGTATGCATGCAAGCAAGCTTGCATACCTATCTACCTACCTACCTCCCTCCCTCCCTCCCTCCATTCATGCTTGCATGCATGCACGCACGCACGCACGCACACTCATACAGACAGATAGACAGACAGACAGACATTGGGAATATAGGGCTAGACTAATAATTTATGTACCCCTAAAAATAGCATACCAGTCATTGACACACGTGTGGAGATTATTTGGAAATCAGTTTACATTTACAGCGATGCAGAATGATTATTTTGATAACCTATTCCGCAAACACTGAACAAATGACTCACGGGCTGCTAAAGCTGGAGATGGCTATATGAGAGTGAAACACCTCTGAAACGTGTGCAGTCTGATGGTTTGAAAAGTTCCTGTTACTCAGGCATGCTGATTGTTTGCTCCGAATCGGGTTTCTCTCTCTCTCTCTCTCTCTCTCTCTCTCTCTCTCTCTCTCTCTCTCTCTCTCTCTCTCTCTCTCTCTGTCTGTCTGCCTCGCTCATACACAGCCATTAAGGCAATATTAAAAACTAGATTTCTGTATTGAAAACAACAATTAAAAAAAAGATATCTTAAAGGGACATTTATAGGATTCATGCCAAATTTCAACAAATTACGTCGAACTGGTTACAGATTTTCAAAGTAGGCCACTACTTCTAAAACTGACCAGTCACTTCACAAGGGACGGTCAACCCCCACCCATTTTCCCTCCCCACCCCCTTTCTAGCACAGGAAGGAAACAACCGTCAGGTGACCTGTTTGTTATATCAAATACTGGTCTAGCCCTATATGCCCAACACGCCTGAAGGCGTGGAAAACGGTCCTCTCGTTTTTTTCCCTTGTCTTTTTCAAAAGTCTATAGAAGAATGGTCGGCTATGTGGCTAAGTCGATGCGAACGCTTTGTAATGCCGGGGTGCCGGGTTCAATCCCAGCTGCGAGCCATGCGCCTTGCACTGGTTTTGAAAGTGGTATCAAGAAAGCCGGTCCGTCCAGTAAGCAATGGCAAACTACTGGACATAAATTTGCCTAAAGAAACCACACAGCAGCCAGTGCTGCTGGGGTTGGTTCTGCAACGTCCTGTAAAGGATACGCAACTAACCAATAATAGATGAATGCGTGAGGTAGGGACTTATTACCATGCATAATATCTAGACAGCAGTTAGGCAGAGACTTAGCCACAACTCCGCCCCCTCCGCTTGGAAAGTACTGGGAGCCGGCGGTGGGTGCCTAAGCGCTCCCTCTAAAATATGGGGAGTGGTGGGAGGGTGCAAGGTACTTGAGCACCCAGATTGCAACGCGTATGCTCTGCATCGCTCCAGTTGTTAAGAAGTTTTTAAAACAATCACTAACGCTAAACGTTATCTTTTCACTGATTGTTCCCGCTGGGTAGAAGGGCAAATTAAATCGTGCGGCATCTATTTGTCAGATAAATATTGAAGATGTAGTGCAGTGGTTCTCAACTTGTGGGTCGAAGGAACTTTCGCAAGGGTCGCCAAAAACAATCAGAAAACACATATTTACTGAACTTATGAAGTATCAACAAAACTTATTGTATCGTTGGGGGTCAAAATAATACGAGGAACTGTATTTAAAGGGTCGCGGCCACAGGAAGTTTGAGAACCACTGATGTAGCTGATATGTTCGCACACCCACGCACCGCTTCTCTCATTATCGGCCTAACCTTGTGCCAACAATAGGATTGGTTCCTGTGACGTAAAAGTCGCTTCCTCCAATCAATTTTTACACTCTGTACATGTTGATCAAGCACTCCTTTCAACTCCCCTTTTCTTCTCGTTCGTCTACTTGTCGGAATTCCTTTGCCTCTTGTTTAATCTAAATCTCACCCGCTCGTTCGTTCGTTTCCTCATTTTTCACATAACTTCCTGTTTCCTACTATTATTCTTTATAGTACACCTTTTCAGGTGTTTTGTTTCCTTTCTTTCGGGGGTAAGGGGAGGTGGTGCAATTGGTTTTCTGAATGTTTGATTCCATTCTGATGTATCCACCTCCGCGTGTTAATTAACCATACCATTTTATGTGTCCTGCTTCTTCATTCAGTTGTTTCCCTTGGTCTTCTATCCCCCCACCCCCTTCCTCATAAAGATCGTCTTTATTTGCTACTGCTGCAGCAACTACAACTGTTGTTGCTGCTGCTGCTTCTACTACTATTGCCCTGTCTGCTGCTGCTACTACTATTACTGCTGCTGCTACTGCTACTACAACTGCTGCTGCTCCTATCACTACAACTGCTGATGCTGCTACTACTACTACAGCTACTACTAATACTACTGCTACTACCACAACCACCAATTCTGCTGCTTCTACTACTACCACTACTACTACTACTAGCAGTACTGTTACTACTACTACTACTACTACTACTACTACTACTACTACTACTACTACTACTACTACTACTACTACTACCACCACCACCAACACCACTACTACGACTACTACTACCACTACTACTACTTCTACCACCACCACTACTACTACTACTACTACTACTACTACTACTACTACTACTACTACTACTACTACTACTACTTATACTACTACTACTACTACGACCACTACTACTACTAGAAGTACTGTTACTGCTACTACTACTAACTGAGAGCAATATAAACGGCAGATGAATTATTACATTCTTAAACAAAAATAAACAAATAAAAACACACTAGACACAAAGGAAACATTTCAAAAATATCGGATTGAAAACAGCTTTGAGAAGAAAAACACTTGCATTTTCGCAAACAATTAGCGAGATCAAAGTGGAATTTTTAATCTGACTTGAAAACACGAAATCCTATAGATAAAGAAGACAAAAAACGATTTATTCCCCATAAAAAGAAACAAGTGTGAGGTAAGTACCAATAACTGTTTTATCAATTTCCACTTCTGTCGTTAAGCGTTGTGGGGAGGAACAGTTTGCGATCCATTGCTCAATGGGCAGCAGTGGCTGTTGTCATTCCGGGCCGAAAGAAAAGCTCTTTAATGTTATCAATCCATTTTCCCTAGGGCGGCCTCTTGATTTCACTTCAGATGTTTGTATGTGCAGCGCCAGCAATGGTAGTTGTCCTGGCCGTAATCTTTTTAGATGACCAAATCATTTGGTCCATTGCTTCTCAATGCTGCACGGTGTTGTTCCTATAATCTGATAAATCCCATATCACGGGTATTAATTCATACAGGTTTACATCATGTCCAAATATGGTCCTGATAGCACCGTGTTGATATGAATATGCCGTTTACAATCTTTTTTTTTTAAATTTTTTGCGCTTATACTTATGTTTCAATGTCTTCATAACGGTGTATGTCTCCATATATGTATATTTCATTTGCACAGTTTTTCAGTACATCTTTATTATTGCTAGCTCATTGAGGGTGGAAGGGGAAGGGGCTGCGGCTGCGTGGAATCAGGGCATAGTGTCTGCCTCGAGTGCTAGAGGTTCCAGGTTCAATTCCCCGGTGAGGGCTGTGATTTTTTCACGTGGACTTGGACTTCAAGTATTTTCCTCTGGTCTCTGCGTAGTGAGATCGGACGCCCGTGTACATCGTTGCACATGTAAAAAATCCCTTGGCAGTTGGAAATCGAAAAAAAGTAGCCTAACGGCGCTGCCCGGGAAAAATTTGAGTTAAAAATCTACCCAAAGTATTTCAGAATTCTCGTCGGTGCTACAGAGCCTGTGCACTGTGCTGAGCTTCTTCGGACTCAGACTTGAGTTAGCAGAAAGAACGGAGCACTTATGGGTTACATCCGTGTGCCATGATGTTAACCCATTGTTCAAACTTGAAACTTCATACTTGCCCATTTAAAAAAAAAAAAAACATTTCTGATATTTTATTTAGGAACAAAGTCGGAAATTTATAATTACGCTGAGCGTCTTAAAATTTCCTATGAGGCTTGAGGTGGGTCGTAAAGGATCCTAAGCCTTGTTAAAGTGCACAATACTAATACACTTTAAAATTATATAAATTATTATTACAGTTAGTAATATTATTATTAAATCTATTGTCTATATGTATGTCAAAGCTTAATGTGTAAGAGCCAAAGAAAAATGGTTAAATGAGCAGTGCAACAAAATTGAAATAAATTCCATTAAAGATATAAAAAGTATGCACAGGCAAATCAGCGATTTGAAAGGAAAAATACGAATGAACGTTTAAAACCAAGAACAGGAAAGGCATGAATAGACGAAGATTCGTTAATAAAAAGATGGAATGAATACATATGAGAATTATATAAAGGAGAAAGAACAGATTTAACGACAGAAAATAACCTAGAAGGGTAACCCATACTAAAACAAGAAGTGTCTGATGCTATCACACATATGAAGAAAGGAGAAACAGCTGGGTCAGATAGAAATACAATACAGAAAAAATAAGAACCCGGAGAATTTGGAGATGACATTTTATCTAAAATGGTGCAAGATATTTACAACAGTGCAGATATACATAATGATATGCTGGGGCAATTGAATGTGTGGAATTTCGTACAATCAACCACATAAACCGTGTCACCAAACTGTTACTCAAAATTATATTGAAAAGAACGAAACAAACAAACCAACCAAAAAAAAAAAAAAAAAAATGGAAATTAGTGAAGTGCAGTAGGGTTTTATATAAGGGAAAGGTACAAATAATTTAATATACCCATTGTAAACATTAGTAGAGAGATCAATGGATAAACTGAAAGACACATTTGTTAGTTAGTTAGTTAGTCTTTCCTCTTGTGACGAGTGCGGCACATATGGCAGAGGTCATGACTCTCCATGCATGGCGGTTCGTTGCAATCTGTTGTAGGTCTTGGAAGTTTGAGTGGCCCATGAGTGAGCCTTCCCTGATGATAGTTCTACGTAGGGTTTCCCTTGGTCTTCTGGTAAAGAAGACTTGATTTATCCATTCTAAGGGCGTGGCCGACATAGTTCCATTTGTGCTTCATAGATTTTACAAAGGCTTTTGATAAAGTGAAACACGATGAAATTACAAAATTTTTGGAGGATATTAACATTGATGGGAAAGATCTCAGAATAATTTAAAAAAAAAATATTTACTGGAAACAAGAAGTAGCAATTAAACTGGAAAATAAAGTAGGCAGTTTTGAACAAATAAAGCCAGGAGTGAGACAAGGATGTGTTTTCTCACCGGATCTCTTATCTCTGTATAGTGAAACAATAACGAGGGAGATCAATGATAAACCAGGAACACTAGTTGGAGGTTAAAATATAAACAATGTTCGTTGTGCAGAAGATACAGCATTATTAGTTGAAAACTCCGATGACCTGCAACAACTATAAGACATTGTGCTGCTAGAGAGTGCAGAAAAAATGACTCTCCTTGAAAATCAAGAAGACAGAAACAATGGTTATATCAAAGAAGAAGTTAACTCCAAAATGTCACATAGCAATAAAAGGGTTATATCAAAGAAGAAGTTAACTCCAAAATGTCACATAGCAATAAAAGGGTTATATCAAAGAAGAAGTTAACTCCAAAATGTCACATAGCAATAAAAGGGTTATATCAAAGAAGAAGTTAACTCAAAAATGTCACATAGCAATAAAAGGGTTATATCAAAGAAGAAGTTAACTCCAAAATGTCACATAGCAATAAAAGGGTTATATCAAAGAAGAAGTTAACTCCAAAATGTCACATAGCAATAAAAGGGTTATATCAAAGAAGAAGTTAACTCCAAAATGTCACATAGCAATAAAAGGGTTATATCAAAGAAGAAGTTAACTCCAAAATGTCACATAGCAATAAAAGGGTTATATCAAAGAAGAAGTTAACTCCAAAATGTCACATAGCAATAAAATGGTTATATCAAAAAAGAAGTTAACTCCAAAATGTCACATAGCAGTAAAAGAGAAAGTGCTTTACCAAATTAATCAATTCAAGTATTTTGGAATATTCACAACACCAGACGGACGATGTGTGTCAGAAATTAAGAGCAGAATTTGTCAGGCAAAGGCAGCTTTTCAGAAGATGAAACATCAGAAAACGAGAATTGAAATGTTATATCGAGCCTGTTCTGTTGTATGGTAGTGAATCTTACAATGTGCGCAAACAAATGAAGAACAGTTTGGAGGCAACTGAGATGTTGTTCTGCAGAAGAATGTGGCGAGTACCTTGGACTGCCATAATAACCAACAGTGACTGCCTGGAAATGGCTGATGAAAGTAGAACATTATATACAACAATGAGTAGGAGATAACCAAAGCTCTTCGGTCATGTGATGAGAAAAGAAGCACTGGAAAATATTGTGATGACTGGAAAGATCACTACTAGAAGAGGCAGAGGCAGACCGAGGGAAATCATAATGGAGGGCTTAAGATAATGGCATGGAGGAATATCGTCAGAAGAATTGATCCTGAACACCAAAGACCGAGATCTGTAGCGACGCATGAACGCCTAGGCCAGCTGACAAGGCACTTGACGACGATGATGATATGTACGTACCTATATATGTACGAATCTATGTACATATGCATGTGCGTGTGTATGTACTTATATAAGTACGTACAAAAGTGTGAACGTATGTTTACATACGTACATACATACAGAGAGACAGACAGACAGACAGACAGACAGACAGACAGACAGACAGACAGACAGACAGACAGACAGACAGACAGACAGACAGACAGACAGACAGACAGACAGACAGACAGACAGACAGACAGACAGACAGACAGACAGACAGACAGACAGACAGACAGACAGACAGACAGACAGACAGACAGACAGACAGACAGACAGACAGACAGACACACAGACAGACAGACAGACAGACAGACACGGCACGACACACAGACGGGCAGGCAGACAGACAGACAGACAGACAGACAGACAGACAGACAGACAGACAGACAGACAGACAGACAGACAGACAGACAGACAGACAGACAGACAGACAGACAGACAGACAGACAGACAGACAGACAGACAGACAGACAGACAGACAGACACAAATGCATACTGCAATGATGTACTCTTGCTATTCACTTCTTTTTCTGGCCAGAATCTATTTCGATGGTCACTTACGTGTGAAAGATTCAACTGACTAGACAAACATGTAATTTCTCTAGGAGATACATTAGCTAAGTGATGTTTGATACGTTTGTTCATATCTGTGGTATTATATTTTTGCGTAAAGTGTTGATTAAGGCTATCTAACCGCAACGTTCACTTCTCGTCTGTGTTGGTGATAAAGTAAAGCTAACTGTGTCTACTTTTCATGTACTTTGATATCCTTTTATGATAAAATTACAAAATACGCACTATTCAAGCCGTTCAAAGCCAGACATCAGCAAAGGAAAACAGGCGGGTCGCATTCTTGCAGCAATAACACCCTGGGTAATATAAAAGCGGCCGCATTTCTTATACATATCATTGCCCGTGACAGCAAAAATCAATGACTGTTTTGTTTGTCCCGAGTTCAGTGATAGTAGGGAGAACTAGATACAACTTGGCAATAAACATCATCAACATAGCAAGGAGAAAAGGTAATATTACCAGTTTAGTGCTGGGACAAAACCTTTCAAAGGAAAAAACGCGAGCCAAAACTGTTTACATGAAATACAAATACGCTAATGAGTAGACACGAGGTAATAGTGTTGTGGAAAAAAAAAGGGGGGGGGGGGTATTTAGGGGCAAAAAAAAAGGGGGGGGGGAGTGGAAATAGGAATTAGCAGGAGGAAGCAGGGGTAATGTAAAATTTAGAAATGTCTGGTATAAATTCTTCTGTATCTTTCTTCTTCCTTTTTTCCTTTGCTTCCTCAAATTTTCTTTCCTTCTTTATCCCTTCTCTAACTCTTCTTTCTTTCTTACTTTTCTCTTCATTCTATCTTTATTCTTTTTTCTTTGTTTTCTTACTTTTCTCTCGTTTTTTTAAAAAAACTTTTCTTTGCATTCTTTCTTTCTTATCTCTTCCTTCTCTTTTCATTCTGTCTTCTTTTTCATTCTCTCTTATTTCTTTCTTTATTCTCTCTTTACTCTCATCCTTCCTTCTTTCCTTTACCTTCAGTCTTTTTCTCTTACTTTATTAGATTTTTATTTTTTCATTATTTCAAGTTCCTTTTTTTTCTGTCTTTCTTCTTTGTTCTTTCTTTCCTCCTTCTTCCTTATGACTTCCTTCTTTCTTAATTCTTCCTCTCTTCATTTCTTATTTCGTCCGTTCGTACTGCTTCTATGTTTATGTGTTTGTTTGGTTTCTTTTTTTTCCTCCTTATCTTCCTACTTGTTTTAAAGTTTATCCCATAACCGCATGCCTTCAATTTTCCCCTACACTATGCTTTTCATCAAGTCTTTAAATGTGCTAACATTTGTCGATTGTTTTTTTTTCCCCTCTTCCAGCTCCCTTGCAACTGTTAGTTAGTTGCGTATCCTCTACAGGACGTTGCAAAACCAACGTCAGCATTTTTTGTCGCTTTTGTGGTTTTTCCATGCAAATTTTACGTCCAGTAGTTTGTCATTGTCACTGAACGGTCGGGTTCTCGATACCACTGGAGAAGCCAACGCAAGAAGCAAGGCCCAACATTGGGTTTGAACCCGGCACCCCAGCATAATAAAGCGCGTTCGCAACGCCTAAGCCACAAATGTAATTGTCAACCTAAAAAAATCTGTGAATATGATTCTTATTCTTTGTTCCCCCTTAAACGGACGACGTTGTAGTGGTTTACAGCTAGGCTGTGATATCTGTTCCTTTCCACTGAGCAAATTCGATTTCATCAACTCCTTAAATACTCGCCTTTTACGACATGTTTATTATGGATAGTGGGACAATACCTTTCCACAATCCCACCCACAGGGGCCTGGAATTCAGTTAGGGATTTCATTTGTTTGCTTTATTCTATGTCTTTGATTAATTCAGTATTTGGTTTGACTGATTTACTCTTTTTCAGGTAATCATCCAACTAACCAACCAACCCACAGTCCTAACCAACAAACTTAGCCAATTAATAGGATTAACCAACCAACAAACCCAACCAACAAATCCAACCAATAAACTGCCAACCCTCTGATACAACGGGCAGTTAGTTGAATTAGTTAATAAGGGTTCCTACTTAACACCAAACGGTTCACCGTATACTTATTTCATTCATGTGCCTATGAAACAACACAGAATGGCTATCGTTTGCCCTTGTGGAAAACACTGAGACAGACTGTAGTCTCGACGAAGACAGTAGCATAGACGCAAATGAAATACATAAGGCAGCCATCAGGAGTGCCAACACGAACAGTCGGCCGCTAGAATTGCAGATCAATGCCGATAGAAGCAGCGACTACAACACATCAGTAATTGCAAACGCAGTCATCCGCAACCGGCAGTTCTAAGTCCACGGGTCACCTGCCTTTTTCTGAATTTGCCTTTCACAAAGCAAATGACACTGGGCACAGTCGAAAAGCAGCGTTACGTTTGAATCCATCTCAGCAGCAGGGCGATGGAACTATATACTTTCAGTCCACATAGTGAGGAAATGCTTGCTGAGATCAAAACTGGAACCCTTGTCCACCGCACTGACCAGCAGTCCCACCCGACACGTAATTGTAACAGACTGAAAGCTCGCTGAGAAAAATGAAGACAGGGTTACTTTCGAGCATTCAAGCTTCACTTGGAAGGTCAAGGGTGGTCAGCATACTTTGGATCTTTTCTCAAGACAATACCGACGTGGTGGGGAATAAACATGCAGATAGGCTGGCTGAATCTGCTACACTGGGAGATTAATTGATAAATGACAATATACACGTGGTCAGGGTCCTATGGGAACAGGCAACGAAGTCAGCAGAGAACTTTGATTATTATGGCCTGGAGAGAATGATGCATCTGGGTGTGACCAGAGGGTCTGGTCGGCTCACTACACGCAGAGGAATTGCAAGACGGCCATATAACAAGACTACGACCGGTACCATTAGTAATGGTACTCTGCGCTGGCTGCTGAAGATAGGGACGGAGCGCATATGGTAATGCCCTGAGTGCTATGATGTCAATTCTTGACTCAACCCAACCAGCACTGCTGGTGTTTAGACATCAGAGTCACGCCGGCTGTAAACCCCAGCAGTGGACACATCCAGCCCACCGGGTTAGCCGTCTACTCCACAATCGAACCATCGACGGATGAACACCAGTCGTCGGCTCAACAGAAACTGGAACCTCTGCTAAACAAGACCAGGGCTGAGTCACTTGTCTAGAATTACTTAGGCTAGCCAGCCTTGTACAAATACGACGGTCAGGCCAAGATATTTGATAGAAGCAATTTGGCACACGGCTGGAAATTCCCCCCCCCCCCTTTTTTTTCCTGCCAAGTTTGTTTACTCCCAATAAACACAGGGGATAGATCGATATCCGGGTCAGTTATCAGGTCGCCGAAAGAAGACTGCGCCAACTTGTGTGATTTCCGTAGCCCTACTATCCCCCGTCCACGACCGATAGAAAACATAAAATAAATATTACTGCTCTGAAGCCGCACGTAAAATCTCTCAATGCTGTTCATAATTTCATTGATCCGAAGGGAGTCGGAACCAGGCGGGTTGGAACCTGAACTCTTGCTGTTCCCGGTGAAAGTCATCCCAGGAACTCTCTGATTCCATGAGATGGAGTGAACGAAAATGTAATTACCTAAATTTTCTGGGAAGGGTAAGTTTGAGCTCACCCCCTCCTGAACCCTACAACCCACCCCCCCCCCCTTTTTTTATATGGGTTTGAGCAAGCTGTCTCCCCATCCTCCCCCCCCCCCCCCCCCCCCCCCTGACCCCCACCCCCCACCCCCCTTCTTTTTTTTTTCCCCCCCCCCCCCCCCCTCCCCCCCCACACCCGTACTCCCCCCCCCCCCCCCACACGACCCACCATCTACAGAAGTTCTCTTTCAATTTGCAACTTATTTATTTAACATTTCGCATATTGTTGTTGTTGTTATTAATTTTCTCATGATTATTAAGTGAGAGCTCCTGTCGTGTGATGGGCCCGAATCGTGGGTTCGAATCCTCATGGAGCCGGGTTCCCCCCCCCCCCCCCCCCCCCCCCCCCCCCCAAGCAATGACTCAATTCCGGGTCGAATCGGTCTTAAACGGTACCAGGCAAGTCATGGGAAGTAAAGACAGCTGGCAAGGTGTTGACCTAGTAACCTACTAGAGTGTTATATAAGTTAATTACTACTCAATTTTGGCAGCTCTGTTGATTCTTTAACCTATAGTAACTGGGGCTATAAATATTCTTTGTACACTTACTTTTGACTTCATATAAGAACATAGGTAAAAGTAACGTTGATACACACTAGTTAACTTTTGATTGGTTGTTCCTGAACCTGTCCTCTTGGCACAGGGTTACGGCGGTGTTCCGCAATGCAGTTGATATCGAATGTTGTATATTTCATCACGCCAGCGCTTTTAACACTCCAAAAACATGGACAAACTGGTCTTTACACACCCCCCCCCTCCCCCCCCCCCCCCCCCCCCCCCCCCCCCCCTCACCAAAGAGTGCTACAACCTATGTCACAGGCATTCTCTTTCTCGGAATAAAAACGTAAATGCAAGACATCACATAAAGCAAACAAATAGAGCGGGACAAACCGGTAACATTCAGGAAAGTCGACCAGCCCAACAAACTTGTGAATGAAAAGTGACCTACTCTGTTTGGGGAGATTAACGTGAGCCTAACAAGGAACATGGAATTCCCACCTCTTGAGCGGGAGGTGGATGTCACGTGACTCAGGGTCAAAGTGAGGCTCGGGTGGTTTGAAGTCAAGACGATGGTGGTGGCTGTGATGGTGTTGGGTGTGATGATGATGGTAGTGGTTGTAGTGGTGGTGGTTATGATGGAGGTGGTAGTTGTGATTGTGGTGTCGGTGGTGAGGATGATGATGGTTATAGTAGTGGTGGTGGTGGTTGTGGTAAGCGTGGGGGGGGGGGGGAAGAGCAAGAAAATGCAAATGATACTGACGACGTTGCTGATGATAGTACTAGAAATAACAACGATACCATGCAAGAAACACAACAACATAATACAATAGTACTCACCCTCTTCTCTTCATGGACGCCAACCGCATCAAAAACGTCGTGGCTGTAGTCACATCGGACCTTCTCCTGTTGGCCTCCTTGTTACTCTCTCGCCACTTCTTCAGCAAAGATTTCCACAGGAAACTGACTTTCTTGTTTCCAGACTCCATGTCGAGTCACTTAGTTCAGTTGAAATGTTGCATCGGATCGCTTTTGTGTTTCACAATTGAGTTAATAAGTTCTTTTTCAATGTTTCCTCTCTAGGACTGCATTCTGATAACGTAACATCCACAGCAGTAATTTCCAGAAAGCCTATTCAACTGTATAGCACAGTTATGTTAGGGCACCCGGCGATAACGAGATAACCTGTAGTCCTGTGTGGCTGGATAAAATGCCTTAATGTCTTCTGCGCCTTGTTTGAAAGCATGTTTTCTTCAACTGTGGGTTCTTTTAATTGGAAACAAGGCTCGGGGTTGCCGCACTGAAAATAGAATGAGAAAAAAATAGCTGCTTGAAAACTGTCTCATATAGCATAACTTTCACTAGGAACAGTTTTGCTAAAACGTGGACGTCATTTATATTGTTATGTTTTAATCTCAATACAGTGGTAGCTCGACAAACAAACATAATTCATTTCTGCCTAAGATTCTATCTCGAAACTCAGTTTCCCTTACATCTTACGGGAGATCAATTAATCCATTATTAGATAAAAACAGATAAATAATAATAATAATAATAATAATAATAATAATACAGAAGAACTTTTCTCGCCTGAATTAAGAAAAGGCAACGAAATTTATCAAGAGTGAGAAGTAGCATATTTAGGCAATACATATGCATTGTCAAATCATTATACATTTTTGGTCCATATATTAAGCCCCATTTTAAAAAGATGAATCAGTTTCATATAACCCGTCTCAGAAAGCTGCTCGAAATCAGATAGCAGGATAGAATCCTAATACTGTGGTCCTTGATAGGGCAAACCTGCCTAGCATCTATACAATACTGAAGAATTATCAAGCTGCGTTGGGCTGGTTACCTAACCCGCATTCCAGAATATCGCCTCCTAAAGAGGGTATTTTGTGGCCAGCTCCAGCAAGGGAAGAGGTGCCAGGGAGGACAGAAAAGCGCTATAAGGACACTCTCTCAAGACTGCCCTCAACACAGCAAGAGGCTGCTGCGTAAGAATTTTCTAGATGGCGTACGTCCCTCAGGCATGGTACATCGGTCTGCTAGGTAGTGGAGGTTGCACAGGCAGAGAAACGGAGGCAGACTAGAAAGAAACGTACAGCTAATCCCACACTTACTACGGCTTCCATCTGTTGTCGGCACTGCTCAAGAACTTTCCAGGCTCATATTGGACTAATCAACCACCTTCGTACTCTATGATCATTGATCATTACTACTTTGAATGAAAGTTGTCTTCATCACTTCGTGATGGACGAACAACATACATTTTTGGAGAAAACATCTTTGCTTTTATATGATGATACACGTGTATACAGTAGTATGAAAATCATCTTCCAATAAAGTCGACTTTAAAAAACACGACTGTCATAAGTGGCTCCCTTCTGTTTCTTTGAAGAGGACGTTTTAACAACTTATCTTAAGTTGTCTGCGTTTGTTGTTTTCGTGGAACATTTCTAAAATTATTGATGACATGTCAGTGAAGACACTGGTGGCTCTGGAAAGAGTCGGCTGATCTAGATGCCACTTGCTGGCGAATTATTCTGATTCGCCCCAGTGCTGTTTATATCACTGGTTAGAAATGCTTTCTTTTTGTTGCCGTCTTCGTTCTCTGAAGACACTCGCTCATCATTCTCGTCCCTTATTTGTTTCTCTTTCTGTTCGGTTCTCCGTTCTTGTGACTCTGCAGTGGTCAACGAACAAGCCCGCATATACACTGCAAAACAGTTCGTATCAAGAATCTACGTTCGTATGTAGCGGTCAAAATGGGACACGAGAAAAGTTCGTATCTCGAAAGGTTTATATGTAGGGTGGTTCGTAACTCGAGGTAGCACTGTATTTTAGTATTAGTATACAAATAAACTTGTAACCCTAACCTTAATCTAAAACACAAAACACGGGTTGCATAAACTAAACTTAACCTATAACACACAAAAGAAATCCTACCGGAGATAGGATATAAGAACTCCGACTTAAACGTTTAAAGAAAACAGAACAAACATTAAGATACGAAAGAAAGTAAAAGCAATAACCAAAAATCATTAAACAACAAAACTCCGAGTAACCATTGCTTTATGAACAAGAACCAATATAAGATATTGTATCTACCACAGTAAAGGTATCCTTGTGGCATAGTGTTAGGGTAATGCCTGTGGAAACATTGGTCTAAGTTCAATTCCAAGAAGTAATTTAATTTTTTTCCGGTATCATAAGCACCCATGGCTTACAATCCGTGTCCAGGTGGACCTTCTCTTGTCAAAAAGTCACCTTAGCTCCCAGATGGAAGTAAAAGCGGTCGTCTGAATGTTGACTACGTCACTCGCTGAGTACCGATTAGTGTGTACACAAATCTCAGTCACGCACTATATCCCCGATGAGCCTTAGGCGGTAAAAGAGGTCCAATGATGTATTTCGCTTGGTAGAACAGCCCATATGGCTTAACTAAGACTTCTCGGCTCAACCAAGAATGTGTGGCTCAACCAAGAATGTGTGGCTCAACCAAGAATGTGTGGCTCAACCAAGAATGTGTGGCTCAACCAAGAATGTGTGGCTCAACCAAGAATGTGTGGCTCAACCAAGAATGTGTGGCTCAACCAAGAATGTGTGGCTCAACCAAGAATGTGTGGCTCAACCAAGAATGTGTGGCTCAACTAAGACTTAGTGGCTCAACCCAGACAAAGTGGCTCAACCAAGACAAAGTGGTTCAACCAAGACAAAGTGGCTCAACCAAGACAAAGTGGCTCAACCAAGACAAAGTGGTTCAACCCAGACTTAGTGGCTCAACCCGGTCTTATTGGCTCAACCAAGACATAGTGGCTCAACCAAGACTTAGTGGCTCAACCAAGACATAGTGGCTCAACCAAGACATAGTGGCTCAACCAAGACATAGTGGCTCAACCAAGACATAGTGGCTCAACCAAGACACATAGTGGCTCAACCAAGACATAGTGGCTCAAACATGACTTAGTGGCTCAAACAAGACATAGTGGCTCAACCAAGACATAGTGGCTCAAACATGACTTAGTGGCTCAAACAAGACATAGTGGCTCAACCCAGACATAGTGGCTCAACCAAGACATAGACATAGTGGCTCAACCAAGACATAGTGGCTCAACCAAGACATAGTGGCTCAACCAAGACATAGTGGCTCAACCAAGACATAGTGGCTCAACCAAGACATAGTGGCTCAACCAAGACATAGTGGCTCAACCAAGACATAGTGGCTCAACCAAGACATAGTGGCTCAAACATGACAGACATAGTGGCTCAACAACCAGACATAGTGGCTCAACCAAGACATAGTGGCTCAAACAAGACATAGTGGCTCAACCAAGACATAGTGGCTCAACCAAGACATAGTGGCTCAACCACCAAGACATAGTGGCTCAACCCAGACATAGTGGCTCAACCCAGACATAGTGGCTCAACCAAGACATAGTGGCTCAACCCAGACATAGTGGCTCAACCCAGACATAGTGGCTCAACACCAAGACATAGTGGCTCAACCCAGACATAGTGGCTCAACCAAGACATAGTGGCTCAACCAAGACATACATAGTGGCTCAACCAAGACATAGTGGCTCAACCAAGACATAATGGCTCAACCAAGACATAGTGGCTCAACCAAGACATAGTGGCTCAAACAAGACATAGTGGCTCAGCCCAGACATAGTGGCTCAACCAAGACATAGTGGCTCAACCAAAAATGTGTGGCTCAACCAAGAATGTGTGGCTCAACCAAGAATGTGTGGCTCAACCAAGAATATGTGGCTCAACTAAGACTTAGTGGCTCAACCAAGACAAAGTGGCTCAACCAAGACAAAGTGGCTCAACCAAGACAAAGTGGTTCAACCAAGACAAAGTGGCTCAACCAAGACATAGTGGCTCAACCCACGTAGTGGCTCAACCCAGACATATTGGCTCAACCAAGACATAGTGGCTCAAACATGACTTAGTGGCTCAACCCAGACATAGTGGCTCAACCAAGACATAGTGGCTCAAACATGACTTAGTGGCTCAAACAAGACATAGTGGCTCAACCCAGACATAGTGGCTCAACCAAGACATAGTGGCTCAAACATGACTTAGTGGCTCAAACAAGACATAGTGGCTCAACCCAGACATAGTGGCTCAACCAAGACAAAGTGGTTCAACCAAGACAAAGTGGCTCAACCAAGACAAAGTGGTTTAACCCAGACTTAGTGGCTCAACCCAGACAAAGTGGTTCAACCAAGACAAAGTGGCTCAACCAAGACAAAGTGGTTCAACCAAGACAAAGTGGCTCAACCAAGACAAAGTGGTTCAACCCAGACTTAGTGGCTCAACCCAGACATATTGGCTCAACCAAGACATAGTGGCTCAAACATGACTTAGTGGCTCAACCCAGACATAGTGGCTCAACCAAGACATAGTGGCTCAAACATGACTTAGTGGCTCAAACAAGACATAGTGGCTCAACCCAGACATAGTGGCTCAACCAAGACATAGTGGCTCAAACATGACTTAGTGGCTCAACCCAGACATTGTGGCTCAACCAAGACATAGTAGCTCAAACATGACTTAGTGGCTCAAACAAGACATAGTGGCTCAACCCAGACATAGTGGCTCAACCAAGACATAGTGGCTCAACCAAGACATGGTGGCTCAACCAAGACATAATGGCTCAACCAAGACATAGTGGCTCAACCAAGACATAGTGGCTCAAACAAGACATAGTGGCTCAACCCAGACATAGTGGCTCAACCAAGACATAGTGGCTCAACCAAGACATAGTGGCTCAAACATGACTTAGTGGCTCAACCCAGACATAGTGGCTCAACCAAGACATAGTGGCTCAAACATGACTTAGTGGCTCAAACAAGACATAGTGGCTCAACCAAGACATAGTGGCTCAAACAAGACATAGTGGCTCAACCCAGACATAGTGGCTCAACCCAGACATAGTGGCTCAACCCAGACATAGTGGCTCAACCCAGACATAGTGGCTCAACCCAGACATAGTGGCTCAACCCAGACATAGTGGCTCAAACAAGACATAGTGGCTCAACCCAGACATAGTGGCTCAACCAAGACATGGTGGCTCAACCAAGACCTAGTGGCTCAACCAAGACATAATGGCTCAACCAAGACATAGTGGCTCAACCTAGACTTAGTAGCACAGCCAAGATTTGCAAGCTGGAAATTAGTTCTCTGACTAGTGACTAAGAAGTTTAACAAAGATTTAAAAAAAAAAGGGGGGGGGGGGTGAGGGGTTACACACACACACATACACACACACACACACATACACACACACACACACACCAATATTCAGCCTTCCCCAACAACAAACACGTCAACAAAAAGCAGGAAACAAACCTGGTCAACAGTCTCCAACCTGGGAATCATGTGAATAACTAACTATACAATACAGAAAGAGGAAAAGGTAATAAAAGCAACAAAGGTAGGATAATACAAATAATCATCATCATCATGTAGCAGGTCCTTTGCAGAACGTCGCTCTCATCACAGTCTGCCTGTAAGAAACTCGGTCTCTTGCCAGTTCTCCCGCCTCATGAACTTTCACACAAGTGATAGTAAGAATAATATAAGTAACTATAGTACTATGTAAAATTTTTTAAAAAGCACGTAAATGGACACTTTTCCACACCTTCAGGTACACTAGGCATATAGGGCTAGACCTGTATTTTATAGACCAATCGGCATATGATGGTTGATGTGATCAGCGTCATGACGGCCGTCTTTACTTCCCATGACTTTACATGGTACCCATTTAAGGCTGGGTCGATGTTGGAGCACAAGTTAATTTTTTAAAAAGCCCGGTTCCGTCTGAACCTGAAACCACGACCTTCCTCTCCGCAGGCGAGCATCAAGTCGTTTAACCACGGCGGCTTCCATGACAGTAGTTAAGTAAAGGACCATCTTCCACGCCTTTAGGGGCATAAGGTATAAAGGGCTAGACCGAAATTGTTTAGACCAAACAAGTAATAGTAAGAATAATATAAGTAACTATAGTACTATGTAAAATTTTTTAAAAAGCACGTAAATGGACACTTTTCCACACCTTCAGGTACACTAGGCATATAGGGCTAGACCTGTATTTTATAGACCAATCGGCATATGATGGTTGATGTGATCAGCGTCATGACGGCCGTCTTTACTTCCCATGACTTTACATGGTACCCATTTAAGGCTGGGTCGATGTTGGAGCCCAAGTTAATTTTTAAAAAAGCCCGGTTCCGTCTGAACCTGAAACCACGACCTTCCTCTCCGCAGGCGAGCATCTAGTCGTTTCACCACGGCGGCTTCCATGACAGTAGTTAAGTAAAGGACCATCTTCCACGCCTTTAGGGGCATAAGGTATAAAGGGCTAGACCGAAATTGTTTAGACCAAACGGCTCTTGGGGGGGGGGGGGGGAGATGATGTAGTTAGCGTCACGCCAGCCGCCTTTATTTCTCAGGACTGTATCAGGACATGATAGTAGTACCATTATAAATAATAGTAACAAGAATTTCCAGTTAGCTCGACTCAAGTCATTCTTGTTCCTACACACAAGATGATTATACAAAATTTACGTCACATCCCAACATCAATAACTTAGTCGACCATCTGTTTATTTTGTATCACAATAAATCGCTGACTGTTTGGTGGTTTGGGTGGGGGTAGGGGTTTGTGTGTGCAGCCCCAAAACCAAACATAAAGTTGCCTACTACAATCACAAACACCCCCAACAAGGCTGGGGTTAATTCTGAAACGTTCTGTAAAGAATTTGCAGCTAAGTGTAATGTTAACAACTGCCATCATAAGTAAATAACTGGCGACGATAGTGAATGAAAAAAAAAAAATTAGTTGCCTATCCTTTACAGGACGTTGCAGAACCAACATTAGCATTGGCTGTTGTGGTTTTCTTTTAGGCATATTTACGTCCAGTAGTTCGTCATTGATTTTTTTTTTTATATACCACTGTCGAAACCAACGCAGGGCCCGCAGCTGGAATCGAACCCGGCACTTTGGCATTACGAAGCGCGTACGCAACGCCTCAGCCACAGACGCCGACACGATAGTGAAGCCTAAGAGAAATAGAAAAGGGGATGCAATCCAGGAATAAAAGGGCAGAGAAGTGATAAGTCAGAACTAGATCTAAGAGAAGTAATCCACTCGCAAAATATCAGAGAAATAAGCCAGAAGTCACACAAACAGATGATGGAGGACGGGAAAGAGTTAAGATGACACTGTGTCTGGTTTCCACCAGGGCAGTCGGCTCCGGCCCTCCCGTCTTCTCATGTTGGAGTCCCAAGTTCGAATACTTGCTAAGGTTGGGGATTTTTGGTTTCTGTCGGGGGCAAAAATCTAATCGTCACCTGCACAGTCTGTGGCGACAGTACTAGCCATACGGCCTTAAGCCCTCGGGCTCAAAGACGCCCCTGACTACACCACAACAGTTGTATAATAAAGGAAGTAACTAACAGTTTAGCAGCTATAGAAACTTGCAGAAAAATTGAATAATTAGGAGACATATATGGGCTACAGCTATTATCAACAGTTACAACACAGAGAAGATGGCGTTATATTGTACACCCTCTGAGAAGAGACGAAAAGTGAATCAACAAACAGGTACTAAAATGGGAAATAAAGGGACCGAGGAAAACGAGGAGGTCCAAAAGAAACCATAAGGCAAAATTGATGAGATTCGCCAAAGCTGCTGGAATTGATTTGGTCCATGATACGGAAGTGACTGCATAGGATAGAGATGAATGGAGAAATAGACTGCCAGTCCTATATGATATATGGTGACACAACATATCTCCAGTCGTCCTGACTCTGTCTTGCCACTGGACCCAGATGTAACTCAGCCGAGAGAGTGATGTCGACGACACTGCGTAACTCTTCCTCACTTTAATCCAAGTCACCGCGAAAGTCTCTTTTTCGTCACAGAAAGGCGACTGCAGGAGATCCCCTCCCTGGAACAACGCTCATTCCTTGTCCTCACTGTCCAAGAACTTTTCGGGTCCGCATCGGCCTCATCAGTCATCTTCGTACTCATTATCTTGATGGACAACACACACACACATGGTGACACAACAGCACAGTTCTCTCACAAATGAATGAATGAATGAATGAATGAATAAATGAATGAATGAATGAATGAATGAATGAATGAATGAATGAATGAATGAATGAATGAATCATAAGTCTGATGGACCATTGGTTTGAAACGAATCTTTAACGTTTTTCCTTCTTTCGTTCGAAAGATTCGATATTCCATGCAAATGTCGAGGCTGTAGATTTGTTTTCTTGTCATTTCTCTTTCCCCTTGTAAACCCGAATTAGACCTGGCTCGAGGATAGACCAAAAAAAAACACGATAAGAACCTAAATCCATTATGATTTTTGCTATATTCCGCATATGAATGAATGCCAGCCATCCATTCGTGAGTAAATATGATCAATTCTCATAGGCAAGAAATGATAATTATTTCCCAGCAACGGTGTTATTCTGTTATGGGATAACTTTTGCTGTGTAAGCATAACTTTGTTATCTTGCACATTATTTGTAACATGCAGAATTGTGTTGCAAGATTATCGCCGCATGTTTTTACCACACGCTAGACCATTTTTTATATTGTGTTGTGCTCTTCAATGCTTTTTAAACTATTTGTTTTTAAGGGTTCGATCGATTATATGTAATAACACTCCGGTGTAAGAGGGAATTAACGAACGGATTGGCTTGCTGGCAGGGCCACTGTGGGTATGGGAAAAGCTTTGGACTAGGCCGACTTTCTCAATGCTCTCAAGCAGGCATGACGAGAAGATGATTCAGGAGACGATGTTGAAACGGCAAACACGCAGAAGACCACACTGACTTCAGATGAAAAGAAGTGTCACCAAACATAACACTAAACAGGTAGCCAAAGAAGAATAGTAAACCAACAAAGAACTTGTGTTATCAGTCGCCACAAACTGCCGGATATACTGAAGATGGGATCCGAGCGCCCATATACTTGTTAAATATGCAATGAGGATAATCGTCAATTAAATGACTAACTATAACTAGCATGTAATTAAAACAAGTTATGTTTTTGTTCTTTTTCTTTATGTAAATAAAAAAAAAAAACTGACATTAAAACCAAAAAAAATTCTATTTACGTCATTGTACCTGGCATATGATGACTCATATTTTATGTACTAATCAGTACTCGGAGTGTCATAACACACTCCAATACTTCTTAGAAAATTACGGGGTAACCATTTTATGTAAGGAGCGGCTGGCCGAACAGTTAGAACCCTGGGCTCTCAAGCGGGAGGCCCAGGTTCGAATCCAAGCGGGAGACCCAGGTTCATATCCAGGCGGAAGGCCCAGGTTCGAATCCAAGCGGGAGACCCAGGTTCGAATCCTCGGTTAGGCTGCGGTCTCTTATCTGCAGGCTTACCCCCCCCCCCCCCCCCCCCCCCCCGAACGCAAAAGTGGTAAAATAAAGGCAGTGTTTCGCAGTTTGGTCTGACTGATCTGCCAGCTAAGGTCAATTTTCAATGGAGAAAACTCCTAGTCAATGTGGATTGGAACCCAAGAGCTTCGGATGGACTGCGAGCGTCTAGCCCAGCGCTACCGTAGATCCCAGTTACACATAAATGCTTACACACACATATAGCTACTCAAAATATAGGTAAGTAGGTACTTTAGTAGGAACAAAAAATCGTCACGTTCAATCAGCAACCAGCCATAGAAATGGCCTAGCCCTGCACGCCACCAAGAGCATTAAAAGGTCTCCTACAGTGTGGATGCGATCAAAGGAGACAGGCCTAAATACTGTCCGGACCGGCGACGAAGTCGTCTACCGGCGAGCTAATGGACGACTTGGTCGCCGATGTAAAAATACAGGAAACCACGCGCCGTCTATAGCTTAAATACTACAGGAGACTGTGTAGGAAAGCAACTAATATGACAAACGTCCCGTTGTCACTGGGACAATGACGTTGTTTAGGTTTGCCGAGGTCGTCCCGTCGGTACTCTAAAAAAAAAAGCGCCATTTGTCCAGTTTTATAAAAATCTAGGAATGACTTCGAGAATGTTGAATTAAGAATCGACATCACAGCACTCGGAACACTCCCATAAGCGCTTCGTACCCTTTTTCAGCAGCAAACGAAGAGTTCCACTTCCGATGGCACCAGTAACTGTCTAATTGTATATCCGTCTCGCCTTTCCCTTGAGTGTTGAGCATCGGCCAGATCGCCTGGCTACTACTCGCAGCGCCATTCTCCTCAGACCGTAATGATCTATTTGCGCTTACGCACAGTTTATTGTTCGAGAATAGAACATCAACTTATAATTACATCTGCCACAGTTTTAAATATTTTAAGTGCCTGAAATGTATCCATGAGAATTTTTATTGTAGAATGTTTTTTTTTTTTTTTTTCAATTGCTGTTAAAGAGCGCATTGTTTCGTTTCATTTTTGATGGCAATGGTTCGGGTTTTAATAGCTTCTGCCAAGCCAGTCATTAACCCGTTCACCCCGATGACCTAGTGAATAAAGTAAGAGGGATGTTAAAATGACTTGCTTAGGGTGTCCCGCTTTCAGCTCGAAATATCAGTGAGATGACCCGCTTTCAGCTGGAAATATCAGTGGAATGTCCCGCTGTTAGCTCAAAATATCAGTGGGATGTCCCGCTTTCAGCTCGAAATATCAGCGGAATGTCCCGCTTTTAGCTCGAAAAATCAGTGGGATGTCCCGCTTTCAGCTCGAAATATCAGTGGGATGTCCCGCTTTCAGCTCGAAATATCAGTGGGATGTCCCGCTTTCAGCTCGAAATATCAGTGGGATGTCCCGCTTTCAGCTCGAAATATCAGTGGGATGTCCCGCTTTCAGCTCGAAATATCAGCGGGATGTCGCGTTTTCAGTTCACGACATTAATGACACCCCCCGAAAAAAAATGGATGACATGTTCCTGGCATCAAGAGCGCATGAGGGATACTGTGCTTGACTACTATACGCAAAGGAGTATCACCACATGACGGCTGATGTGGTCAACATCGAGCCGCCCGCTTTTACTTCCCGCGATACTTCCTCGGGCCAATTTGAACCTAGCCGCACAGAAAACCCCGGTCATACACTTAATGTTGATGTGAACGCAAGAACTTCTGGGCTGCAGGTAAGCAGTTACCACACAAAGGGTCAGTGAGTTCCTTTAAAGCAGTGGTTCTCATCCTTTATAATACCGCGACCCATTAATACGTTCCTCGTGTTGTGGCGACCCCCAACAAATAACATTATTTTTGTTGCTACTTCATAACTTCAGTGAATATGTGTTTGCCGAAGGTCGTAGCAACCCATGTGAAGGGATCGTTCGACCCCAAATTGGGGTCGCGACCCACAGGTTGAAAACCGCTGGTCGACAGAATTGTCAAGGCACATTTATGTTTAGTAGTTTACCACTGGCCTAAAACGTCGATTCTTGATGATACACCTGTACAAATCTGCGAAATCCAACCGCGTACCTGGGAATTAAGAAGGCTATCCGCAAACGCATAGGCCACAGAAGCCTGTGCAGTTGGTACATACAACAGAAGCCTGTACAGAAGGTACATACAACAGATGCTTGTACAGAAGGTACATACAACAGATACCTGTACAGAAGGTACATACAACAGATACCTGTACAGAAGGTACATACAACAGATACCTGTACAGAAGGTACATACAACAGATACCTGTACAGAAGGTACATACAACAGATACCTGTACAGAAGGTACATACAACAGATACCTGTACAGAAGGTACATACAACAGATACCTGTACAGAAGGTACATACAACAGATACCTGTACAGAAGGTACATACAACAGATGCTTGTACAGAAGGTACATACAACAGATGTTTGTGCTGAAGATGCATATAACAGGTGACTGTACTAAAGATGCATACAAAAGGTGACTGTACAAAAGGTACATAAGACATTTTTTTTATAATTATTAAGCAAAGCCAAATCGGTTTCCTAATCTGGCTGATAAATTCTCCTTAAATGTGAAGTCCTGTCGCGTTTTATGATGCCTATCTGGGGATAATGTGTTTTTTTTTCCGCAGAAAATAACTTGATAACGTAACAATATGATAAATTACAGAAGAATTCTCAAGAATTCCTTGGATAAAAAATATAAAAAAAGCCAGATGTTTTAAAAGAGGCGAGGGCTCGAAGACAACATATCGCAAACAAAAAGAGACAGTCATCATTTTTAGCCATATTATCAAATGAAGCAAATTGGAACATGTTGTGACCAGTGGATATATTTATTAAACAAGAGACTGTGGAAGACAAAGCGAGAAAATTCTTGACAGCCTTTCCTCATGGCATGTTGGGGATGTTAACACAAGAAGTGTTGAAGATATCAAGATTGTGAAGAGGCATCATCGCCCACGGCAGCCGACAAGACACATGATAATGACGATGAAGAATATCAGCGGCAGCCGATTGCTTACAGCGCTCAGCTACGTCGCGGTTGACCTGGGTTCGATTTTCGGCAAGAGATTTCTTTTTTCAAGAGCAAAATTACAAATCATATCCTGTTGACTGTACTAGACCTCGATGGGTGATGTGGTCAGCCTCCCGCCGGCCACCTTTACTTCTTCAGGGCATACATCCTGGTACTGTGAAATGGATTTGCATGCAAAACTTGCGTTCCGGAAAAAGTCTCAAGTTAAGAAATGGAGGCACAACTAGAATGTTCCTCCAGAGTTTACAGCGGGTAAACGATAGGAGAAAGAAGAATTTGAACTCGATCTAAAATATGTCATAGAATGTCGTGGGAAGAAAATTCGTAAAATTATGCAACTGGTAAACAAAAATCATAGCAGCTTGATCTAGTCCAGGTACAGACGGTGGAATGCAAGGGTTTTGAAGCTTCTTCTGGTGTTTCCCGAAGATGAGAGAACGCTGAGAAGATTATGGTTTGGTAGAGCATGCGTGAGAATTTGTAAACATTGCACGGAATAGCTGCCAACGTGATCTAACGGTAGCGAGTACAATGGGGGATTGGAGAACGAAAAAAAAGGGGGGGGGGGGGGGGGGGGGTGCGACGGTGAGTGTCGATCTTCGTTTGTGAATGTGTCATGAAGGAATTTCTGAAGCGTGATGAAGATTCTGTGGATGCGAGAGGTGCTGAAGATTGTATTCGCGTAAGGTGTGGGGAAGATGACATGCAGATAGTATGTATTGATGTGAGGTATGTACACATCGCATACAAAGCATATTCATCTCTATCCTGCAAGTACCAGATACTGTCCATCATAAATGAATATTAGCAGCCATGGAAATGAAATTTATGAGAAAGGCTGTAGGAATTACCACAAAAATAAGATTAAGGGGAAAAAATAAAATCATCACATGTAAAAAACAAAAAAGGCACTGAACTAATATTTCAACAAAGAAGACAAACAAAAGATTGTACAATTTATTGCCTGACATATTTTGCTGTATCTCGTCAGGTGCATACTACAGTCACAATTACATAAATGAAGCAAATAAGTGAATCCTTTATAACTGAAGTACAATTTCAACAACGATCAAACATGACAGCCTGTTTTTACCAGGGCAGCCGCAAAGATGGAACTATCTTTTTTTTTAACACAGAGTTCCGAGCGCAGGTGACGAATCGCGGAAGCTTTGAGATTCATAAAAGGCATGCACTAGAAGAGTAATGCTGAATGTTCCATTAAGAAGTGACATCACAACACTTGGAACACTACCAAAAGCACTCCGTACCCATCTTCAGCAGCAAGCGAAGAGTTCCAGTTCTGATTACACCAGTAACTTTCTGATTGTATGTCCATCCCACATTTGACTTGAGTGTTGAGCGCTGGCCGGATCCCCTGGTAACTCCCCTGGTAACTCCCCTGGTAACTCCCCTGGTAACTCCCCTGGTAACTCCCCTGGTAACTCCCCTGGTAACTCCCCTGGTAACTCCCCTGGTAACTCCCCTGGTAACTCCCCTGGTAACTCCCCTGGTAACTCCCCTGGTAACTCCCCATTCTCACCAGACTGTAGTGATCTAGACGTAGAGAGCGCGATAGAGCAAAAAATCATCATCATCATGTAGCAGGTCCTTTGCAGAACGTCGCTCTCATCACAGTCTGCCTGTAAGAAACTCGGTCTCTTGCCAGTTCTCCCGCCTCATGAACTTTCACACTCAAGGAGTCACTCATATCCTGTGCCCATCTTCGTGTCGGTCGGACTCTGGCCTCCTTCTTGGTACCATGCCTTCTGCTATAATTTTTTCCAATCCGTCGTGGCGCTTGATATGACCAAAATATTTCAGCTTTCGAGAATGGATGGTGTTTATTAGCCAATCTTCCTTGATGTTCAGATCTTTTAAGATGTCAATATTTCTCATCTTCTTTGTCCAAGATATTCTGAGAATCTTTCTATTGCATTTCAGCTCAAAAGCCCCTATTCTCTTTCTTAAGGACTGAGAGATAGTCCACGACTCACATCCGTATGTAGCCCAGGGAAGATGCATGCACTCAAAATTCTAATTTTTATCTCCTTGCTGGTTCTTAACCATAGACTTTTTAGGCTGTTCAATCTTTGCATGGCTATGGCCATCCTCCTTTTAATTTCTGTGGAACAGTCTCCATTGTTGTTTTTTATAGAGCCTTGAAATTCAAAGTTTGTGACATTTTCAATTTCTTCATCATTTTTTCTTATTTTTGGGTAAAGCAAACATAGACTGGACAAATACTATCTGAGAAACTCTACAACAGAAAGACATGTCTAGGGTGTCAGGCGGCCAGAATAGCAAGCAGGAGAGTCTTGTATCTCGAACACAGGGACAATAGCACCAGCAGTAGGCTTACATGGCTTATACTTGAACACACACACACACACATACATACATACACACACATACATACACACGCACCCATACAAACGCACCCACGCACACACACACACGCACCTAAGCACATGCACACGCACCCACACACACACACACACACACGTACCGATACACATGCACCTAAGCACACGCACACGCACCCACACACACACACACACACACGTACCGATACACACGCACCTAAGCACACGCACACGCACCCACACACACACACACACGTACCGATACACACGCACCTAAGCACACGCACCACACACACACACACACACACACGTACCGATACACACGCACCTAAGCACACGCACCCACCCACCCACACACGCTTAGACAGACAGACAGCCGCACGAACGCACGCACCCACTAATCGACAAATCCTTACACACACACACACACACACACACACACACACACACACACACACACACACAAACACACAAAGATACAGTTGATACTCAACCCCAGTCAGCTCAACAACGCCACAGTCAGGAGCGACAAAATGAACGTTAGCATACGACACGAATGAACAATGATACAGTCACAAACACTAATACATAAAAAAAATCTCAGATCTGTGAAGTAAATTCTTGTCCTACAAAAATATTCACAAACAAATATAATTTTTTGTGTGTGAGACAAAACTAGACTGACTGATCTGTTGAGTGGGTACTAATTGTGTGTGTTCCGTTACCATATGTGTTGGTGTTATGTTGCTGTTGAACAAGAAGAAGAAGATGGAGAAGGAGGAGAAGGAAGCAGAAGGAGGAGAAGGAAGAAGAAGAAGAAGAAGAAGAAGAAGAAGAAGAAGAAGAAGAAGAAGAAGAAGAAGAAGAAGAAGAAGAAGAAGAAGAAGAAGAAGAAGAAGAAGAAGAAGAAGAAGAAGAAGAAGAAGAAGAAGAAGACGAAGAAGAAGTAGTAGTAGAAGTAGAAGAAGAAGACGGAGAAGAAGAAGAAGAAGAAGAAGAAGAAGAAGAAGAAGAAGAAGAAGAAGAAGAAGAAGAAGAAGAAGAAGAAGAAGAAGAAGAAGAAGAAGAAGAAGAAGGAAGGAAGGAAGAAAGAAGGAAGGAAGGAAGGAAGGAAGGAAGGAGAGGAAGGAAGGAAGAAGGAAGGAAGGAAGAGAAGAAGAAGAGGAAGGAAGGAGGAAGGAAGGAAGAAGGAAGGAAGGAAGGAAGGAAGGAAGGAAGGAAGGAAGGAAGGAAGGAAGGAAGGAAGGAAGGAGAGGAAGGAAGGAAGGAGAGGAAGGAAGGAGGAAGGAAGGAAGAAGGAAGGAGGAAGGAAGGAAGGAAGGAAGGAAGGAAGGAAGGAAGGAAGGAAGGAAAGAAGAAGGAAGGAAGGAAGGAAGGAAGGAAGGAAGGAAGGAAGGAAGGAAGGAAGGAAGGAAGGAAGGAAGGAAGGAAGGAAGGAAGGAAGGAAGGAAGGAAGGAGAAGTGGTTGGGGAAAAAGCCAGAAAAGCACAGGAAAGAACATGTGGCAGTATCTGAAGGGTGCTGGGAGGAGGTGATGACTCACACAACTCACAACAATCCCCTCGTCTGCAAGGATTACACAGAAGCCAGACGAAAAGCCGAGCCAAGGTGTAAGACCTTCAGGTGCCCCAGGTGCAGGAAGTGTTGGCTTCCGCAGCTGATATCTCAGATATAAAGGTTGTCTATCATTGTCTGCTGGAAGTCTTAGGGATGTTCTGCCATAGCCGTATCCTGTTTCTGTCTTCTTGAGAGGGAGGCTACGTGGTCTCCAGACATGGTGTCCGCCTCGAGTGCTAGAGGTTCCGGGTTTAATCTCCGGTAAGGGTTGGGAGTTCGGACGCTCGTGTGCATTTTTGCGCACGTTCAGAATTTCTTGGCAGTTGGAAATCGAAAAGAGTAGCTTAACGTCGCTGCCCGGGCAACATTTGGAGTTAAAAATCTACCCACAGTATTTCAGGATCCTCGCCGCAGCTACAGAGCCTGTGCGCTGTGCTGAGCTTCTTCGGACTCAGACTTGATTTTGAAGAAGAACGGAGCACTTATGGGTTACTACCCGTCTGCAAAGATATCGATCCGTTGTTCAAATCTCAAACATGTCTTCTTGAGCTGGATGGTTGGTTTGTGATTCGTTCTATTTTACTGCATTTCATTTTGGGATTTTAATAATGGCTTCACATAGGAACATAACCACAAAAGAAAATAATGCGGATGTCTGGGTGGAGTGTGTTTTTTGTAGTGTGGGGCAGTCCCCTTACAACTGTTTTAAAGAGGGTATCAAATAGCTAATATTTAGGTGGGTAATGATACTAATTTATGAATAAGTAAAATTTGGGCCACTAGTAACAGATATCGCAGCCTAGCTGCAACCTATAAAACAACGTGCCAGCTGGCGAACGCAAAAATAAATGAGTTAGGATGATGACGATGATAATGAAGTGGATCCAACTTTTAAGATGAAACTGGATATCAGCTGTGAAATGCCATCTAAATGGGAAATTTAAAAAGCTATTAATCTACTCGATAAAGGGATGACTGCGGGTCCATATGGTAGCCCAGCAGTGGTTGCTAAGGCCAATATGAATACATCTACAGAGGTGCTACACAAACTATTTAGTAACGTCTGGGAGACTGAAGAAATACCAGCACGACTGATGGTGATCTACAGGAGTTTGAAAGAAAGTCACTGTGATGTAGCGGCTAGACGCTCGCATTTAGATCGGAAGATAGTGGTTTCACTCCCTGACGAAGGCGGACTCTTTAAAAAATTACCTTGACCCCCAGGTCGACCAAGCCTTGACTGAATGCCAGGTTCAGTCAAATAAAGTAAAGGCGGCCGGCGTGTCGCTGACCACATCACCCATCTTGCGCCAATTGGTCTTTAAAAATGTAGGTCTGGCCCTATATGCCCTATAGCCTACAGGCGTGGAAAAGGGACCTTAACTTTACAGGAGTTTGAAAACTCTAGGAATAATGTTGCTGTCTCTTCCTGTGAAAATATTAATTAGGATTTTTTTTTTTTTTTTTTTTGAAAGAATAAAAGATGGCACTGATAAATAGCTACGTGATGAACAGACAAGTGTTTGTTGAAGCGACCATCTACTGAACGGACAGCCAAACTACGCATACATTTAAAGAAAAAAAAATTTGAATTTAAATCACCACTTTACATTGGACTTCTTCATGTGGCAGTATCTGAAGGGTGCTGGGAGGAGGTGATGAGTCACATAACTCACAACAATCCCCTCGTCTGCAAGGATTACACAGAAGCCAGACGAAAAGCCGAGCCAAGGTGTAAGACCTTCAGGTGCCCCAGGTGCAGGAAGTGTTGGCTTCCGCAGCTGATTTCTCAGATATAAAGGTTGTCTATCATTGTCTGCTGGAAGTCTTAGGGATGTTCTGCCAAAGCAGTATCCTGTTTCTGTCTTCTTGAGAGGAAGGCTGCATGGTCTCCGGGCATGGTGTCCGCCTCGAGTGCTAGAGGTTCCGGGTTCAATCTCCGGTAAGGTTTGGGAGTTCGGACGCTCGTGTGCATTTTTGCGCACGTTCAGAATTTCTTGGCAGTTGGAAATCGAAAAGAGTAGCCTAACAGCGCTGCCCGGGCAACATTTAGAGTTAAAAATCTACCCAAAGTATTTCAGGATCCTCGCCGCTGCTACAGAGCCTGTGCACTGTGCTGAGCTTCTTCCGACTGACTTGAGTTTGAAGAAGAACGGAGCACTTATGGGATACAACCAATGTGCAATGATGTTGATTTGTTGTTCAAACCTCAAACTTGTCTGCTTGAACTGGTTGGTTGGTTTGTGATTCGTTCTATTTTACAGCATTGCATTTTGGGATTCTAACAATGGCTTCCCACAGGGACATGGACACACACACAAAAAAAAAATAGCGCGGATGCCCGGGTGGGCTTTGTGGGTTGTAGGGTGGGATGTGTTGGTTGTAGATTGGGATGTGTTGGTTGTAGGGTGGGATGTGTTGGTTGTAGGGTGGGAAGTGTTGGTTGTAGGATGGGATGTGTTGGTTGTAGGGTGGGATGTGTTGGTTGTAGGGTGGGAAATGTGTGGAGGTTTGTAGGGTGGGCTTTGTTGGTTGTAGGGTGGGATGTGTTGTTTGTAGGGTGGGATGTCTTGGTTGTAGGGTGGGATGTGTTGGTTGTAGAATGGGATGTGTTGGTTGTAGGGTGGGAAACTAATGTGCTGGTTTATAGAGTGGGATGTGTTGGTTGTAGGGTGGATGTGTTGGTTGTAGGGTGGGCTTTGTTGGTTGTAGGGTGGGATGTGTTGGTTGTAGGGTGGGATGTCTTGGTTGTAGGGTGGGATGTGTTGGTTGTAGAATGGGATGTGTTGGTTGTAGGGTGGGATGTGCTGGTTGTAAAAAAAAGGTGACACATTTCTCTGAAGGAATTCATTTTCAGTGTACAAACAGCGCATTTCTTTTCCTTCATTAAAGTTTGAAAAACGGATCAACACCAAGGCACACAGATAGTAACCCATAAGTGCTCCGTTCTTCTTCTAACTCAAGTCTGAGTCCGAAGAAGCTCAGCGCAGCTCACAGGCTGTGTAGCTTCGGTAATGATCCTGAAATACTTTGGGAAGATTTTTAACTCCTAATTTTGCCCGGCATCGCCGTTAGGATACTTGTTTTTTTTTTTTCGATTTCCAAGTGCCAAAGGATTTTTTTTTTAAACTTGCGCAACAATACACACGGGCGTGTGATTTCACTATCCAGAGACCAGGGAAAATACTAGAAGTCCAAGTTAACGTGAAAAAAATCCCAACCCTTACAGGGGATTGAACCCGGAACCTTAAGCACTCGAAGCGGACACATTACTTCTAGACCACGCAGCCCCCTTCCTTCCTACATTGTCAAAAGCATTTAAGACATACCTTCGTTTAGCCACTTGGAAACAGAGATCTGGCAACTCCGTCAATATCTGAAAACGTCTGGAATCAATACTCGATAAACCCAGCTTAAATGTGTTAACACTAAAAAATAATAAACTGTTGATCAGCTCAAAGCCACAGGTGTGGCGCGGCACGCATTAAACATGTGACTGTTTATGAAACTCAAATCGCAAAAACCTATAAACATATCGTTTGCTTAACTGATTCCAGTTATTTCGTTGAAAGTAAAATAAAAAGAAAAGAACTCAATACGTTGATGTAGAAAATGAAAAAAAAAAAAAAAAAAAAAAAAAAAAAAAAAATCGGTGCCGTTTCCACAAGAAAGGTGGCCGCAGTTTATCCACAGTCAACTATGGGAGTATGTCGTGGTAAAGCCTCAATCTCCTCCACAGTGTAACTCTCATACCTCTGTCAGAAATCCACGAGAAACGGACATTTTCTAAAGAGCCCACTGAGGGATTTCGAGCCTTAGTAAATGTCGAGGTTTGCATTGTGAAACATTTTCACTAACCTGCAAGGCAAAAGACGGAACGCACTAAACTTATCATACAAAATTCGTTCCTACAGCAAAGTGTTAAATCAAGACTGCTTAATATTGAATGAATGTTGAATTAAACATCGAAATCATAGCACTCCGCTAACTCCCCTGGACCCTGAAGTGATGAATAGGTGGCTCGAAACAGCTGTGGTAACCTAAACAACTCTCTGTAGCTAAACAAAGATCAACCGAGGAATTAGTCCACGTACAGACAGACCCTAAACACGTTAAATGGTAAGAAATAATAACCAATGTTGAGCCTCAAGTGACAAATGAACAAGTCCAAGTAGGCCAAGAGTTGGAGAAGAAATCCTGGAGTTACAAAGGACACACGTCTAAGAACACTATATATAAAAATACAATGTCTTTGCACTGGAACCTACAGGGGCATAGAAAAAAAAGGAAGAATGAAGTTTAAAGTTTGAGAACGGATCAATATCATGGCACCGAAGTATCTAAAAGCGGTGCACGGGCTCCGTAGCACCGGCAAAGATCCTGAAATATTTTATGTAGATTTTTAACTCCAAATTTTGCCCGGGCAGTGATGTTGGGCTACTCTTTTTGATTTTCAGCTGCCAAGGGATTTTTTTCTTGCGCAACAATACATACGGGCGTCCGATCTCACTACCCAGAGACCAAGGGAAATTACTAGAAGTCCATGGGAACAGAAGAAAATCCCAGCCTTCACATGGGCCTGAACCCAGGGCCTCTAGCACACCATACTAGGAAGCTAGAGAATGAAGTTAAAAAGATAGGGAGAGCTGAATCCAAAAGCGAATGACGGAACGACTTGGCCTTAGTTGGTTGTGGGCCTATGCTCCAGTGGGGGAAAGAAAGCAGACAGAGGGGTGTGGGGGGAAGATACACTGTATTAAAGACCGTAATGCCAGGGTGCCGGGTTCGATCCCAGCGGCAGGCGATATGCCAGTGTACTGTCTTGGGCTGGTTTCGACAGTGCTACAGAAAGCTACTCGCTGACCGTTCCGTAGCAATGGCAAACTACTTAACGTAAAATGTGCCTAGAAGAACCACAATAGCCAAAGAATGCGATCTTTGGTTCTGC
>CAJHNH020001410.1:0-82500 GCA_905116865.2 Candidula unifasciata | reverse complement strand
ATATATATTTATATAAAATCGTCTTTGTAAATAAATCAGTCAAGTAACATACTGAGTAACTTTATTATTTTTCAGGCAAACATGCAAAACGTATATTTCTGCAGGTAATTTTTTTTAAACTACTTTTTCAAAAGAATTTTTTTTTAAATTGTATTTTACGTAATTTTTGTTGAAGTAAATATATACCAACTTAAAGTAGGCTTCATGAAGACCACATCGCCTGTCACATGGTGGCTGGGCTGCAGAACTTTTTATCAATATATCCCCAAAAGACCAAGGCAAAAAATGGGAATGTACTTTTATTACAGCTTACCTCGCTTTTTTTTTAAATTGTCCCATGATAATTTATTATTAAACTTTCTTATCTGTCTTCTCTTCAATGCTATCTTCTCTGTAATGCTTTCTTCTCTTCAATGCTGTCTTTGTAATGCTTTCTTATCTTTAATGCTGTCTTTGTAATGCTGTCATCTCTTCAATGTCATCTTCTCTGTAATGTAGTCCTCTCTTCAATGCTATCTTCTCTGTAATGTAGTCCTCTCTTCAATGTCATCTTCTCTGTAATGTAGTCCTCTCTTCAATGCTTTCTTCTCTGTTATGTAGTCCTCTCTTCAATGTCATCTTCTCTGTAATGTAGTCCTCTCTTCAATGCTATCTTCTCTGTAATGTAGTCCTCTCTTCAATGCTATTTTCTCTGTAATGTTGTCCTCTCTTCAATGCTATCTTCTCTGTAATGTAGTCCTCTCTTCAATGCTATCTTCTCTGTAATGTAATCCTCTCTTCAATGCTATCTTCTCTGTAATGTTGTCCTCTCTTCAATGCTATCTTCTCTGTAATGTAGTCCTCTCTTCAATGCTATCTTCTCTGTAATGTTGTCCTTTCTTCAATGCTATCTTCTCTGTAATGTTGCCCTTTCTTCAATGCTATCTTCTCTGTAATGTAGTCCTCTCTTTAATGCCATCTTCTCTGTTATGCTGTCTGCTTTTAATAGCTATCTGTTGTGTTTCTTTTTTCTTTTTCTTTGAAAGCTGTCTTATCTGGTAACATGTCTTCCCCTTTAAGCTCTTACACTATTGTTTGCACCAATTACCAACTTCTGTCCAGAAACCGCGCAATTCAATTCGTAACGTTTACAGCAGCCGCGATTCAACTTATCACATTCGATACATCAATTTACTAAAAGAATCGTACCACGAAAGTGATCTGTTGTTTTTTTTTTTTTTCTTTTACTTTGGAAGCTGTCTCATCTGGTAACATGTCTTCTCCTCTAAGCTCTTACACTATTGTTTGCCCCACCCAATTACCAACTTCTGTCCACAAACCGCGCAATTCAATTCGTAACGTTTACAGCAGCCGCGATTCAACTTATCACATTCGATACATCAATTTGACTAAAAGAATCGTATCACAAAAGTTCCGCTAAAAGCATCAGCAACCAAATAAACTCTGCGATTCTACAACAGTAATCGGCTTTGCCTACCGCGTTTGGCAGAAGGAGTAATTTCTCTTCACGCCTCCAACTGTGCGGGATCAGAGCGATGAGAAAGTTACAAGGACGTTTATAGGCCACGGTTGTTTGTGTGTATGATTGATTCAAGTACTTAGGACACAACTGTGTCAGGGAAAAATGGTGGACGTTAAATGGATTTGCCAATCCCGGATAATTTTTACTAAAAATCACTATTTCATTAAAAACAAGATGTTCTCAAGCGGTTCTCAACTTATGGGTCGCGCGCGACACTTCCTTTTTAGTAGAACTACCCTTTAACATAGGTTGCCAAAGAAAAGCGCAAAACCAAAAACAAGTGTAACAACGAGAAACAGTATTGAAGGGTCACCACAACTTGAAGAACTGTTTTAAAGGGTCGCCACAACATGAGGAACTGTATGAAAGGGTCGCCACAACATGAGGAACTGTACTAAAGGGTCGCCACAACATGAGAAACTGTATTAAAGGGTCGCCACAACATGAGGAGCTGTATTAAAGGGTCGCCACAACATGAAGGAACTGTATTACAGGGTCGCCACAACATGAGGAACTGTAATAAAGTGTCGCCACAACATGAGGAACTGTATTAAAGTGTCGCCACAACATGAGGGAACTGTATTAAAGGGTCCCCCCAACATAAGGAACTGTATTAAAGGGTTTCCACAACACGAGGAACTGTATTAAAGGGTCGCCACAACATAAGGAACTGTACTAACGGGTCGCCACAACATGAGGAACTGTATTAAAGGGTCGCCACAACATGAGGGAACTGTTCTAAATGGTCGCAACAACATGAGGAACTTATTAAAGAGTCGCCACAACATGAGAAACTGTACTAAAGGGTCGCCACAACATGAGGAACTATATTAAAGGGTCGCCACAACATAAGGGACTTATTTAAGGGTGGCCACAACATGTGGAACTGTATTAAAGGTTCGCCACAACATGAGGAACTGTACTAAAGGGTCGCCACAACATGAGGAACTGTACTAAACGGTCGCCACAACATGAGGAACTGTAATAAAGGGTCGCCACAACATGAGGAACTGTACTAAACGGTCGCCACAACATGAGGAACTGTACTAAAGGGTCGCCACAACATGAGGAACTGTACTAAACGGTCGCCACAACATGAGGAACTGTACTAAAGGGTCGCCACAACATGAGGAACTGTACTAAACGGTCGCCACAACATGAGGAACTGTAATAAAGGGTCGCCACAACATGAGGAACTGTATTAAAGGGTCGCCACAACATGAGGAACTGTACTAAAGGGTTGCCACAACATGAGGAACTTTATTAAAGGGTCACCACAACATGAGGAACTGTATTAAATGGTCGCGTCATTAGGAAGGTTGAGAACCACTGCGTTAATTGGAGTCAAGGTAAAAACCACTAGGACGGCAGAACGAGCGATAAACAGCGGAAGTAGAGACTGATGCTTTTGTTGTGGTTCCGGATGACGCCAATGATGATACTGATATGGTGATCATGATGATGAAGATGATGATGATGATAATGATGATGATGGTTATGATGACGATGGTGATGTTGATGATGATGGTGATATTGATGATAACAAAGACGACGCCGATATGGTGACGATGGTGTGGACGATGATGATGATGATTATGATGATTATGATGATGATGATGATTATGATGATGATGATGATGATGATGATGATGATGACGATTGTGATGATAATTACACTGAGATGAGGATGATGATGGTGATGATAATTACAATGAGGATGACACTGATAATGCCGATATGATGATGATGATAAAGGGATACAATTGCAATACACACACACATACACACATACACACATACACACACACACACGCGCACACAAAAGCATATATATATATATATATATATATATATATATATATATATATATATATATATTAGTTGTGTATCCTTTACAGAACGTTGCAGAACCAACCCCAGCAGCCCCTGGCTTTTGTGTGGTTTCTCTAGACAAATTCACGGCCAGTAGTTTGCCATTGCTTCTGGACGGTCGGGCTCCTGATACCACTGTCGAAACCAAGGCAAGGCGCATGGCCCGCAGCTGGGATCGAACCCGGCACCCCGGCATTACAAAGCGTTCGCGTCGACTTAGCTACAGAGCTAACATATATCTAAAATCAATAAAATTTCTTCCTTAAACGTTTGTTGTACAGTAGAAGAGCACTGCAGTCGGGTCGGATCGGATTATATGCGACGTGTTTGTTTGTCGACCGAAGTTTGGTTAAAATTAACGACTGTCGTCTTTTGTGCTTTTTCCGATGGCTTTAAATAATTCTGCCCCTATTCTTAGTTGCAGCTACAGGCTGAATGAAGTACCTGGCTAAAGATGACACATTTGTCCTGCAGCAAGGCGCCATCGTGGTTTAAAGTTGACGGGTTAGATTCCTAGCAGGGCAAATGAAGCTTTCAACTCTTGTTGACTCGAGTGTCCTTCTACTACTCTACTTCTTTGATTGCCAGTCAGGACACATATTTAAAAAAAAAAATAACTTTTGTTGTTGTTGTTGTTGCTTTCATCATCATCATCACGTAGCAGGGCCTTTACAGAACGTCGCTCTCATCACGGTCTGCCAGAAAGAAAACAAGGCGATCTCTCACCAGCTCTCTGGTCTCATGCTCTTTCCTACCAAAGGTATCACGTGTATCCTATGTCCATCTCCGAGCTGGTCGGCCCCTGCCTCCTAATATGATTCCTGCCAATCCGCCCTGGCGTTTGATATGACGAAAATAATTCAGTTTTCGAGACAAGTTGCTTTCTACAAGCCAATCTTCGTTGATGTTCAGATCTTGTAGGATGTCAACATTTCTTTTCTTTCGTGTCTATGTTATTCCATGTGAATCTAAAGCATTTCAGCTCAAAAGCTCTCATTTTCTTTCTTTAAGACGTTTTCTCAAATATCTACTTACAATTACGTGCGTGATACAGAAACACAGTCATTTGTTTTTGCCAGCCAGATCGTGTTTCCGTGAAATCCCAAGTCCGACTCTAGTCGATAAACTTTGATTTCCCAGTGTGAACGTTGTGGTCATCTAGCTGTCCACGTAGTGTATCCCCCTATCCCAGGAAAGTAATTTGTCTCTCATTGACTCATGGACGACCGACGCAAGCTTAAGGCCCCATAAGACCTTGTCTGATGCTAGAAATAGAAGTTTCCCGAGAAGGTCTGACGGTTTCTGATGAATATTCTTTAGCCGTCCTAAAATTAGTCACTAGCATTCATTTTAGGAAATGACTTCTACGAAAGTTTCCGCAATTACTGCTCACTTGTAAGCCAGTGTAATTACTCTCTGGTCTGTGGGCAGCAAATGGTTCTGTCTGTTACTTGTGCAGGGTGTTTCTAGATGCACTTCATGATTGTATCGTTGATCTAGTGCTGGCTGCATAGTTCGGCTGATCAGTGCAATCTTCTTCTTCTTCTTCTCCTTCTTCTTCTTCTTCTTCTTCTTCTTCTTCTTCTTCTTCTTCTTCTTCTTCTTCTTCTTCTTCTTCTTCTTCTTCTTCTTCTTCTTCTTCTTCTTCTTCTTCTTCTTCGCGTTCACCAGCTGCAAATTCCGGCGGAAAGTTCTGGTTGTCCGTTCACTTCTGAACTGCACTCCTGATCCAGAACCTGAGTGTTGCGTGTGTATCCGTTTTACAAATATGACTCATTTGTTTACAGACCGCTTTTTCCTTGCCTCTCAGGCAGATGCACTCCGAACTTCGAAGAAAGCTCCCAATTAGTCGACTCTTATGACATACATTTGGGTAAGCAGTGTGTCTATTCTTGTTTTCCCCATAACAGGGCCCCGGAACCTTCATTAGATCCATGCAGATTGTTGCTGAAACTTAGGAATTCATAACTTGTGTGATTTTCTCAACAGAAACCCTGCCGCTGTGCAAAGAGTGACTTTGCCTATGGGATAAAATTAAAAGCTTTAAAATACATTGTCCTAAGTGTATTAGGCATATAGGGCTAGACCTATCGACTCTACTGATAATGTGGGTAACGTCACGCCGCCAGCCTTAATTTCCAGGACTTTGCCTGGCTAAGATAAACTGGGAGCTAGGATCATTTTAAAAGAATAATTCCACTAGCAAGACATCAACGTGGCCGCTTTAAGATGCGCCAGTTACGTAATTTTGTGTTATTGGTATGGTTTTGTTTATGTATGTGCTGATGAAGGCTCTAAAGCCGCAATGCTCACATTTCGTTTGTGTTTGTTAGTTCGTGAAGCTGGAGAAAAAAAAAAGCCCGAATCCGTTGAACCAACGATCTTTAGATCCGCTGGCGAGTTTCTAGCCACAAAACCAAGGTGGGCAAGCACTGAAGTCGAACCTTTAAAGACCTTTAATTCCTATCTCTGTTAACAGCTACAACAATTACACAGTCTCTAAACAACTCGCCTGTCAGAAAACAGAACGCTAATGAATTCTCATGGTAAAATCAGGACAACACATGCAATGAACTTCCGACCAGCCATAAAAAGGCAATGACATTGACGGAACGGGGCACAAGACATAAACAATGATCACTGGTTATGGAGCCAAATGAGAATACGGGAATTAACGAAACAGCAGAACCTTGTCAATAGGGCACGGAATTCAAGGTATCTTGCATTCTACCAAACAAGGTCGGTAGTTTAATGGGTAAACATAAAACACGAATGTGAATGATGACGATATCAGAAATAGAAGGTTGTTACAGAATTTAATTGGCAATGAGAGATGAAGTAAGACGTGTGAACAATGACTGTACTGCTGCAGTAGTCAATATCTATATCTGTTGTATGCCTGGTGGAATAGCTATTAAAAAATCAGTAATCAGAATAGAAAGTATTTGGCCATTTGTAGGATATCTTGTTGTTGTAGTTGTTTTTGTTGTTGTTGTTCTTTTTCTTTTTCTTCTTCTTCTTTGTCTACTACTACTACTACTACTACTACTAGTACTACTACTACTACTACTACTACTACTACTACTACTACTACTACTTCTACTACTACTACTTCTACTACTACTTCTACTACTACTGCTGCTGATCTGCTACTGCTACAACAACAACAACTACTACTACTAATACTACTACTACTACTGCTGCTGCTACTGCTACCAACTTCAACAACAAACTCTTACTACTACTTCTTCTTCTTCTTCTTCTTCTTATTATTATTATTATTATTATTATTATTATTATTATTATTATTATTATTATTATTATTATTTTTTAAAAGACTGTTACTCTAAAATCAAATGCACGGGAGAGCCAGGGTTGAACAGTTGCTAGAAGCTCTCTTGTCTAAAGGTTCTGGCTTCGAATTTGCAATGAGGCGAGGGGCGAAACATACAAGAAGAGATCGTTCGGGGGAGGGGGGGGGGAAGGGTTTGAAATATTAAGGCTAAAAGGTTAGGGGGCGGAACGGGATAGACAAATTAATGACAATCATGAAACAATTAGATGAAGGAATGCTAAACTGATTCCTGCAGGTTTACGTAATCTAAGCTGATCTGTCTACTAGTAAATATGTTATCACAAGCGTCGGTGTCACGTACGAACTGCTGTTATTGTTTTCTCTCTTTTAAAAAACACAAAACTGAGGGTGTATGTACCAAATACGTTGTTTACCAGCTGTGGCTGTATTGACTCTACGATAATCACAACGACAAGCAGTTAATTGGTCAATGTGAACGGCAACACAAGGTTACTTGACAATTCTCAAGATATACCAGTACACACAGATGGCTGCAGCCTTCACCCAATCAACAGTATAGATTACCGTGACAGGGGACGCAGAAGAGCAAACACAGGCGTAATGTAGATGGCGTCACCACTAATTATCGCCGTTATGAAAGCACACATGCCTGTGTGGAATACACTAGGCCACTAGAAGTGCCTTGTACTATAGACAGAAGAAGCAAGACATTGGAAAACTGAAACTAAAAGGTACAGTGAGAAAGATCATGTTGGTTGTCAGTGAAGAGGAGGAGGATGATGAATAGTGGTGGGAATGGTAGTAGTAGCAGCAGCAGAATCAGTAGCAGCAGCAATAGTATAGTAGCAGTATTAGTAATAGTAGTAGTAGTAGTAGTAGTAGTAGTAGTAGTAGTAGTAGTAGTAGTAGTAGTAATAGTAGTAGCAGCAGCAGCAGTAGTAGTAAGCAGTAGTAGTAGTAGCTGTTGTAAAAGTAGAAGTAAAAGAAGAAGAAGAAGAAGAAGGTTACGATGGTAATGATGACGATGGTGATAATGATGATGATGATGGTAATGTTGATGATGATTATAATAATAAGAAGAAGAAAACTAAGAAGAAGAATAAGAAGAAGAAGAAGAAGAAGAAGAAGAAGAAGAAGAAGAAGAAGAAGAAGAAGAAGAAGAAAATGATAAAGATGATGATGATGATGATTACGATGACTAAGGAGAAGGAGGAGTAGAAACTATCCTTCTCTTCATTAGTATCGTCTCCAGTAGATTTTGTTGATCGGCTATGAGCGGATAAACTCGCTGCACATAACACAAGGAAAGCTCGCGGATAAACTCGCTGCACAAAACACAAGGAAAGCTCGTATAAACTCGCTGCACAAAACACAAGGAAGGCTCGCGGATAAACTCGTTGCACATAACACAAGGAAGACTCGTGGATAAACTCGCTGCACATAACACAAGGACAATTCGTGAATAAACTCGCTGCACATAACAATAAACAATTCGTGGATAAACTAGCTGCACATAACACAAGGAAGGCTCGCGGATAAACTCGCTGCACATAACACAAGGAAAGCTCGTGGATAAACTCGCTGCACATAACACAAGGAAAGCTCGTGGATAAACTCGCTGCACATAACACAAGGAAAGCTCGCGGATAAACTTGATACACATAACACAAGAAAAGCTAGCGGATAAACTCGATGCACATAACACAAGGACAGCTCGCGGATAAACTCGATGCACATAACACAAGGAAAGCTCTCCAGGTTCAATGTTTACAATATTGTAATAGACCAAAGAAAGATAATCGATCATCTCTGTGACAAACGACGGGTACTAAGATCCATCCCTACAGACCGGCGAAGCCAGTAGAGAGCTGGTACATTTAAACAGCCACAGCTGGAAGTTAGCAGCATACATTATATCTATTAGCGTTCACCGGCTGTAAACTCTTGCTACAAATTCTGGTTGTTCGACCACTTCTGGAGTTGGGTCTTTATCTAGAAAAACAGTTTTGCGTGCAAGTCTGTTTTCACAGACCTGGCTTATTTACTTGCAGATTTGAATCATCCTCTCAGACAGATGCATTCCGACTTCCAAGGAAACATCCCTAATCAGTAGCCGTTTACGACATGCTTGAACGAGCAGAGAAGGCATCCAAAGCTTGGAAACATTATACTAAAGTAAAAATTCATTTCAGTGCTGTATCAGGCATACGATGCTAGACCAGTGATCTCTAACCTGGGGAGGGGGCGGCCGCCCAGGGGGGCGCGGGGAGGTTTCCAGGGGGGCGTCAAGCAAATTTATGCACCAGAGGGTTGTATTTCTGCATATTTTTATTTGTCGAGATTATTGAGAGCTCTTTGTTAACTTACTTATTCCGTCCTTTTTAGGACGACATTTTTTATTATTAGAAGCCCCACCCTGGCTTTTGCCAGGGAAAGCAATATAGGCAGGCCATAAACATGGCCAAATGTCTGAGCGCGGTTTCTGGGGCCTCTCCACGGCGATCCTCATCCACATAGTGGCACTTTGTGTCATCGGGTGTTTATCGCTTGTGTGACGTCCTGGTGGGGTAGAAAGTCAGTCAGTCACAGCTCTTTGACATGACAGAATGTCATATGTTAAATGTTCTTCCTCCTCTTCTTCTTCTTCTTCTTCTTCTTCCTCTTCTTCCTCTTCTTCCTTTCTTCTTCTTCTTCTTCTTCTTCTTCTTCTTCTTCTTCTTCTTCTTCTTCTTCTTCTTCTTCTTCTTCTTCTTCTTCTTCTTCTTCTTCTTCTTCTCTTCTTCTTCTTCATCTTCTTCTTCTTTTTCTTCTTCTCCTCCTCCTCCTTTCGGCATTAATTATTAAATAATGTACCGAATGCTGTGATGCCGATTCTTAATTCAACATTCAATACTTAATATATTAGGCACCTTGTGGTTAACAGCTAGACTGCGATATCAACGACTTTCAGCCCAATCTGTTTAATTTCAGCAAATCCTTAATTAGTCTCCTTTTTTTTTTCTACACGCTTTCCAAGACGTTTTGTCCCTCAAAGATGGCACCCACACGGGGGAGTTCCATATGATAACAGGCAAACACGTTACAACATTGGTTCTCGACCTTCCTAATCCTGCGACCACTTAATACAGTCCCTCATGTTGTGGCGACCCCCAACCGTACAACTATTTTCCCTCGCTATGTTACAACTTCAGCGAATCTGTGTTTCGCGATGGCCTTCGGTGACCCCTGTGAAAGGGTCGATCGACCCAAACAAGGGTCGCAACCTATAATTTGAGAACTGCTTCGCTAGAACGATACGGTTGTGTCTGAACAACAAGAGACTATACCTCTTAGCAATAAATCACATATGTAAACGCTACGTCAAAAAACTAAACGATATTCATTGATTTGCCAGTCAAAGAGACATTACATGAGATTGGTCCGACTTCTACCATGGCAAAACGCAGACTATGCCCCTGGAGGGTAGCTCTGGAATTGTAACAGGGAAAGATAATTCTAAGACGAAGCGAATGTCCTGATAGATAGATAACAGAACCAGCTAATCATTGCTTCATCACCATCATCATCTTCATTATCATCAACATCGTCATCGAGAGGCGACGCTTAACCAGAATATCCCTTTCAGCACACCGGGTGGAGTGATTTTCAATCCTTCATTAGTTGCTTTTCTCCTCCTCCTCCTTCTCTTCCTCCTATTTTTTTTCTTTCTTCTTCTCCCCAGTCCCTGCTTCTTTTTCTTCTTACTCTTCTTCATCTTCTTTCCCTTCTTTTTCTTTTTCTTTTCTTCTTCTTCTTCTTCTTCTTCTTTTTCTATTTCTTTTCTTCTTCTTCTTTATCTTTTCTTCTTCTTCTTTTTCTATTTCTTTTCTTCTCCTTCTTTTTCTTTTCTTCTTCTTCTTCTTCTTCTTCTTCTTCTTCTTCTTCTTCTTCTTCTTCTTCTTCTTCTTCTTCTTCCACTTCTTCTTCTTCTTCTTCTTCTTATTATTATTCGTATTATTATTTTTCCTATTCTTCATTTCAGCCACCTCCTCGTGTTTCTGTGTTTTTATTCTTGTTCTGCTGTATGGATCTCTTCTTCTTCTTCTTCTGAGACTTCTTCTTCTTAGACTATTAAACAATTATTCGTTAATTATTCCTACACAAATATTTTTCTGTGTTTTTTTTCTGCTGTATGGATGTCAGTGCTGAGATCTAGTAGACTGTAAACAACCGTTAATATCACACAAATATTGGGACATTAAGGAAATTAATGTACACTCCTGTTTTTGTGTTTTTGTTAGGAAATTTCGACTTCAGGCCCGCAATGCTTTTGGTGGATAGTACATTTAAAGTTGACAGTTTCGTTATTTCGATTTTTATGTTTTCCTTTATCTTATCTTTATCCTTGTGTACTTTGCGGTATCGAGGTGAAGTATAATTTACGGGAAAGTGTCAATTCGTGTGCTCCAAAAATTGGGATTCCCAGGGACTCTTTTATTTTCTCAGTCCATCGTTTGCATGGTCGGCCTCATCTTCGCTTCCCGCCTGGTCTGTACATTATTGCTGTGGTATACTGTCTGCTGACGTCTGTGTTATATGACCAAACCATTTCATCTGTTGTCGTCTAAACCCAGAGCTGCTGCTGCTCCTTTTCTTCCGATGGATTTCACCATTTGTGATCTTGTCCCTTATTACTAGTCGGCTCTGTGGCTAAGTCGATGCGAACGCTTCGTAATGCCGGGGTGCCATGTCGATCCCAGCTGCGTGCAATGCAAGGCCTTGCTTGGTTTCGACAGTGGTATCAGGGGGCCGACCGTTCAGAGGCAATGGCAAACTACAGACGTAAATTAGCCTATAGAAACCACACAACAGCCAGGGGCTGCTGGAGTTGGTTCTGCAACGTCCTGTAAAGGATACGCAACTATTCTGAACCTCTTATTATTATGTTAAAAATAAAGTACATAAGGCGGGAGAACTGGCGAGAGACCGAGTTTCTTTTAGGCAGACAGTGATGAGAGCGACGTTCTGCAAAGGACCTGCTACATGATGATGATGATGACTAGAAAGCTGGAGGGAGGGAGATGAAAAAATGTGAAGAAATACAACCCAATGTTTCAGCCAGTCTTTATTAGTGGACAGAACAACACAGTCATAAATGCCGAGGAGGGTCGTATGAACAACAGAAAAATAAACGCCCAAAAGTTCATCACGTTTATTGTCTGTTGTGTTATTTTACCATTTTATGCGCAATATTCCAGAACTGACGTCGAAACGGCGTTACGCTCATAATACTGTCAGATGCAACGCAAAGCGGTACTGGGGAAAGTACTGTTTTTTTTTTTTTTTTTTGGGGGGGGGGGAGGGGAGAGGCCCGGAGTGGGGAGGGTGTGTGGGGGGGGGGGGGGGCACAGTTATCGTTTTGCATCTTTTTACTAGTTGACAGGAAAGCCCGTTCGCTTGAACATTTTTTGTTTAATATTATTTTATTGCATTATTTTACGGAGAATTTGAATATAAAAAATATGACAAAATTATGTTCCTTTCGATATCAATGCGTTAGCATATATATATATAAAAAAAAAGAAAAAAACTCGGCCTATAAAGATGTGGCGTCTCCGTAAAAACAAAACAAAAAGTGTAGCAGACGTATGTAACAGATTATACATTCGCCTTTTTTTTTTTTTTTTAATTTAGAAACTATTATTTGTAAACCTTTTTATTCAGTGCCATGGAGATCGCAACCCTTCGGCCTTGATTCCATGATAGATATCGTAAATCTGGGACATATTTAACCTTTCCGCCTACCTCTAAGCGTGAACTTGGAAAGTTAGCTGCCTGTTCCTCAAATGACGTTTTAGAACCAACCCCAGCATTTCTTGGCTGTTTGTGGTTTTTCTAGGAAAGTTTTACGTTCAGTAGTTTGCCACTGCCGACTGAACTGTCGGTTCCCTTTACCACTGTTTAAAACCAACGCAAGATGGTCTGCTGTGAAATCGCCTGCAGCCGGGATCGAACCCGGGATGACGATACGCTAAGCACAGGCACCGACTATACATTTGTAATGCAAGAAGCAAATAATGTGCTGTCTCCACAATGGAAGCTGGCTACCATACACCCACTGCTGTCTTTGAGAACATTGCGCCGTGAGATCCCATTCTTTTCCACGGTGAGACTCTCGTACTTAAAGTTTTAAAAAAATCTCGATCTGTTCGTCCCCTCTCTCACTCTGAAATACATACAAAATCGCGTATTGGATGGAAGACGGACAAGGCAGACGAGGCCAGATACCACTACGACTTTGGAGGAAATTCTGTCCTATTCACGTTTACTGGCCCATCTACACACTTTCTCAGCCTGGTCTACGGCAGAGGGGTGTCACGTTGTGCTGTTTTCATCGAAAAGAGTCTCTCGTGGGACCTAGGTTCAGTCACATGGGTACGGGGGTTTGAGTTATGGCCAGTTCTACATGTTCTAGAGTCATAAAAAACTATATCGTTGTGCAGTGTAAACGCGACATCAGCGCTGATACAATTGGAGGCAAGACAACGTCACATCCCTCTGACGTAGAACAGTCTGAGAAAGTATGAATGAAAGGTCACCCAGTGAACGATGGGCCAGGAAACGTAAACATGACCGAAAATTAATCTTAACAAGTTGTGCATTCATTTACATAAACATAAGGTGTAGTTACATAGTATTATGTGTGTGTGTGTGTTTTTTTTTTTTTTTGTATCAAGAAGCCATGAGTTGTTAGCCCTTAGGCTCGGTATTATGGATATCGCAACCTTTCGGCCTTGATTCCATTGTAAATATCGTAAATCTGGGAGAAATGTGGCTTTTCTGCCTACCCCCGGGAGTGAACCCGGACCACAAGGAGTTCGTCACCCGGTCTCCGCGCAATCCGGTTTAGCCAACTACGCTAGAGAGCCGGGCATTTTGTTTGTTTTAGTATCCATAAGCCACGAGTTGTTAACCCTTAGGCTCGGTATTATGGATATCGCAACCTTTCGGCCTTGATTCCATTGTAAATACCGTAAATCTGGGAGAAATGTGGCTTTTCTGCCTACCCCCGGGAGTGAACCCGGACCACAAGGAGTTATGTCATCCGGTCACCGTGCATACCAGTTTAGCCAACTACGCCAGAGAGCCGGGCGATAGTATTATGTGAAAAGTACTTAAACTATCCTCCCCCATACCGGCCCTGTACCCGCAGCACAAATACCACCGTGACAACCCCTCCCCCATGGCTTCTGTGGCTCCATTTACGAAGAATATACCTACTGTCCTTTTACAAGTATTCCGTGAAAATTTAGTTTACAGAACGGATCAACATCACTGCACAAGGGTAGTAATCCATAAATGCTTCGTTCTACTTCTGACTCAAGCCTGAGTCCGAAGAATTTCAGCCACGAATTCCGTAGCACCGGTGAGGATCCTGAAAATACTTTGGGTAGATTTTCAACTCCAAATTTTGCCCGGGAAGCGCCGTTAGGCTACTCTTCTTCAATATAACAACCAAGGGATTTTTAACGTGCACAACAATACACAAGGGCACCCGTACTACCCAGAGACCAGGGGAAATTACTATGATTCCACGTGAAAAAAATCCCAGCCTTCACCGGGACTTGAACCCAGGACCTCCAGCACAAGGCGGATGCCATGCCTCGAGACCACATGAAGGTTTATTACAGGTTCTTTTTTAAACAAGTGTTGTCCCTGTGTGGGGTGCCGGGACCCTCTTGTGGGGAAGCCAGAACAGACCCACTGCTCCCAACAAGCGTGTCGTAAGAATCAACTAATTAAGAGTTTCCTTCAGAGTCTGAGCGCATCTGCATGAGAGGTGAGGAACTAGCAGTCTGCAGACAGATATGTAAAACGGATAAGGACGCAGCACTCAAATTCTGGAACAAGACTAAAGATTAAAGTGGAATAACCAGAATTTTCCGACGGAGTTTTACAGCCGGTGAACGCAAAGAAGAAGAAGAAATTAGTGCTGTAAAATAATGAATATCAAGAAAACGTTTATAATCAAACGAAAAATATATCAGCAAGCTTCACACTAAAAAAAAAAAAGAACACAAATAAACGTGAACGTTCCGTTTGGTGCCTTCATCAGCACACACATAAATAAAGCAACACTAGCAACACAACAATAAAGCAATACGGCACAAATACACAAAATCACTTAGCTTTGTATCTCTAAGCGGCCAGGTTGATGTCTTGTCAGTAAATTGACGTGGGATCGTAGAAATTGTAGGATACTAAAATTCGATACCTATGTATATTCAGCTGAGTCAGCGCAGGGCTGAAGTGATCGGAAAGAGTATTCATGCCCTACTAAGATTTAAAATTAGATCACAGTCTAGGTTGGCGAATACACTCACACACCCACTGTGCCGAGTTTCTTGAACAATAATTACCTTTCTAAAACAAAACTGTAATTACCTTCCATAAACGTACTGTAATTACCTATCATAAGCAATACTGCAGTTACTTGTCTTATACATATGTTATTACTTTCAGCTAAGAAGGCTGTAATTGTCTTCAATAAACAATACTCTAATTACCTTAAAAAAACTAATACCGTAATTGTTTTCAACAAACAATACTGTAATTACCTTTAGTAAACAAACCTGTAATTGCCTTTAATAAACAATAATGTAATTACCTTTAAATGTACAATAATATACTCACCTTAAACAAACAATAATGCAATTTCCCTCAACAAACAATAATGCAATGACCTTAAAAGAAAAAAAAAAAAATACTGTAATGACCTTCAATAAACCATTCTGTAATTATTTCAAAAAACAATACTGTATTTACTTTCAATAAACAATACTGTAATTGCCTTTAATAAACAAAACTGTAATTAACTTTAAGAAGCAATATGTTAATTACCTTAAAAAACAATACTGTAATTACCTTAAAAAAACAATACTGTAATTGCCTTTAATAAACAATACTGTAATTAACTTTAACAAGCAATACGTTAATTACCTTAAAAAACAATACTGTAATTACCTTTAATAAACAATACTGTAATTACCTTTAACAAGCAATGCGGTAATTATCTCGAATAAAAAATACTGTAATTACCTTCAATATACCATACTGATATTGCCTTCAATAAACAATACTGTAATTACCTTCAATAAATAATACTGATATTGCCTTTAATAAACAATACTGTGATTACCTTCAGTAAACAATACCGTAATTAACTTCAGTAAACAATACCGTGGTTACTTTTTATAAACAATACTGTAATAACCTTCAATAAACAATACTGTAATTACCTTCAATAAACAATACTGTAATTACCTTCAATAAATGCTGTTTTAATTGCCTTCAATAAATACTACTGTAATTGCCTTTAATAAATACTATTGTAATTGCCATCAATAAATACTTTTGTAATTGCCTTCAATAAACAATACTGTAATTAGTTAGTTAGTTAGTCTTTCCTCTTGTGTCGAGTGCGGCACATAGGGCAGAGGTCGTGACTCTCCATGCACGGCGGTCCGTTGCAATCCGTTGTAGGTCTTGGATGTTTGAGTGGCCCATGAGCGAGCCTTCCCTGATGATAGTTCTACGTAGGGTTTCCCTTGGTCTTCCACGAGATCTCTTCCCCTGTGGTGTCCAAATGAGGGCTTGGTAAGGAAGTCTTGATTTATCCATTCTAAGGACGTGGCCGACATTGGAATTTAACAGATTAGAACGAATCATCGTGCAGTTAGAGTCAGAAATCTGATTCTATAACAATTGGTGGTTTTGCTGTAATTAGCGTCAATAAATACTATTGTAATTGCCTTCAATAAACAATACTGTAATTAGCGTCAATAAATACTATTGTAATTGCCTTAAATAAATACTATTGTAATTACATTTAATAAATAAAAGCGTAATTACTTTCAATAAACAATACTGTAATTACCTTCAATAAATACTACTGTAATTACCTTCAATAAATACTACTGTAATTGCCTTCAATAAACCGTACTGTTATTACCTTCAATAAATAATACTGTAATTACCTTCAATAAACAATACTGTTATTTCCTTTAGTAAACAATACTGTGATTACCCCTAATAAAACATACTTTTTTTTAAAAAACTGTTGCAATAGAAATTTTATTTTTAATAACAAAACAAAAAAAATGACTAGAAAAAAGTGCATAACATTATATTAAAAACAATGTAAACATAAATCAGTGATCAATTCAACATACCAGTGAGTTTAAACTTCACAGTATGAACATAAAATCAGTGATCAGTTCAGTATGACATTGATCTTTAACTTAACAATAGAAACATATACATCTTCTTCTTCTTCACGTTCACCAGCTGTAAATTTTGGTGGAAAGTTCTGGTTGTTCGTCCACTACTGGACTGCAGTCCTGTTCCAGAACTTGAGTTTTGCATGCGCATCCGTTTGACAGATCTGACTAATTTGTATGCAGACTGTTGGTTCCATGCCTCTCAGGTAGATGCACTCCGACTTTAAAGGAAGCTCCCAATTAGTCGACTCTTACGACATGCTTTTGGGTAGGCAGTGGGTCTGTTCTTGTTTTCCCTATAACTGGGCTCCGGAACCCACATGGGGGACATATGCATCTGTAATCAGTGACGTGGTTCTGACGGCAGATTGATAATACTAGGGCCTGTTCTACAATGAGGGGAGTAGACTGCAAGATCATGTGAACACGCTAAGTTCAACACGCAGAAGATATAACAAGAAAATAAAGACTACTACAACTGAAGTAATGCAGGTGAGGAGAATTCCTAGTCCGCTACAGATCGGGTTAAATGGTACTTGTCTGAAGCAAGTTGAAGAATTTAAATATTTAGAAAGTAAATTTGCAGAGGATGGAAGAATAGATCGGGAAATAGAAACAAGATGCCAATGAGCCGGTGCACTTATATACCAACTGACACTGTTATTAAGACATCCATATAAGTATGAGCACCAATAAACAGATTATAAACAGCCTGTTCTTACCAACACTGTGCTACCAGTGCCAAACGTGGACATTATCAAAGGCTAACCTAGTAAAATCAACACCTGTGAAATGAAATGCCTGAGAAAAGCTGCCAACTTAACCATCCGAGACAAAGTTAGAAATGATATTTTCAGAGAGACTGTAGGAATAACACCATGTGGCAAATTCATTGAGAAACTGAAGATCAAATTGTTTGATCATTCAGTAAGAATGCAGTTAGAACAACTACCACTGTGGGCGCTACACAAGAAAAGATCTGAAGTGAAAGCAAGAGGCCGTCCTAGGAGAACATGGATTGATGACATTAAAGAGCTTCTACATTGACATGGAATGACAACAGCCATTGCTGCCCATCAAGAAATGGATCACAAACTGTTCCTCCCCATAATGCTTAATGGCAGAAGTAGAAATTGATGATGATGATGATGATAAGACTAAAGACAGACAACAAGTGTAATGATATCATGAAAAAAAAAATATGAACTCTAGAAGAAAACTGATTACTTGCATTAGTCACTAACTTATATTGTGATACTTAATTTATTCCAACAATTGCTTATTCCAGGTATCATTCTTTATAATGATATCTTTACAAATACTGCAATTGCCTTCAAAAAACAAAAATACTGTAATTACCTTCAACAAACTATAATACTGTAATTAACTTCAACAAACTATACCCTCCCTGTGTATCCACATATCAAATAACCGGGAAAGACGCACTGATCGCCCAGCTAGCTTCACCACACAACAAGACACAATAACGCCGATAGCTGAGCATGCACTCCATGTGTTAATAACAACATAAAAAACCGATCACTGACAGCAGAAGCAGCTCCTCGACGCTACCTTCAACAGATAACCCGAAACATGGCTTGTTAGACAACAGGGGCGGATAGAGCAAGACCGCTAGCAGGGTTCCAATATTGATCTGCAGTTAGGGGATTTAATGAACGTATGGCTGGCACTCGGAATATTTAGCTGGCCTGAATGGGAGGGAGCCAGCTCAGTTGGGGGATTACTTAGAATGGGCGAGGTTGGGGTTGAATTGTGTAGGAAAAGTTTAATTTGTCGGGCTTTATTGTGACACAAGGAATGGAATAAATGAGATAGTCGGAGATAGAGAGAGAGAGGGAGAGAGAGAGAAAGAGAGAGAGAGAGAGACAATTGAATGGAAAAAGGAGGAGACAATAGGAGAAACAAAGGTGGAGACAAGACAGAGAGAGAGAGATATCGAGAGATAGAGAGAGCGATAGAGAAAGAGAGTAAGCAAGAGAGAACGAAAGAACAAGCGGACTTTTTCACATCAGTAAGAATTAGGCCCGCCGGACCGTTAACATTCTGCCCTTCTAATCTATCTCTTTTCTTCCAGACATCATACAGAGAGAAAGACACACACACACACACACACACACACACACACTCACACACTCACAGAGAGAGAGAGAGAGAGAGAGAGAGAGAGAGAAAGAGAGAGAAAATTAAATTGATGAGACAGAAATGTATAGTATAGAAAATGTTTACACTGTGTGAATTCGGAGACCCTATTCTGTGGTGGAACAAAGAAAAGATTCAATGCCCCTCAGCAAGCCTGTCTTTGAAGAGCAGCGTAATGTTGTACGATATCATCCATCAACTAGTCTAATAAAACAGTGGTCTAGCACCATATGTTTTGTGCGCTAACGGTTTGAAATGGGCTCTTTAATAATCCCAGATAAATCACACATGCACTGATCGGGACTAACATACAAAGGTAGACAGATAGAAGGATACAAAAGGCAACATGACAGATTTAAAGCCATAGTGTTCATGCCGAGAATCGAACTCGTCATCTCCAAATCACCACATCGCCTGTATTAAGAAGAAACAAGACCAACTAGACATCTTTATTAGCCATGTCTATCGTACAGATTAAATCCACAACGATGGAATACAGACATAATTCACCTAAAACCATTCAAATGGTTCTACAGGTTAGGAAAAGTTATATTAACCAAGCGTATATCGTTGAACAGAGAATCAAAAAAAAAAAATAAAATGAATGATTAAAACTATCTTCAACAAGATATGAAAATTACAGACATCCCGAAAGATAAACAATTTATTACAAATGAGAATTGTCAAATGTTATGTATACGCAAGCCTGCGGTGTGGTGCAGGACTTTTGACACTGAACAGGCAAATAGAAAATAAAACTGCGTCTCTGTAAATGTTGATATACAGAAGACTATGGGTACTTTTTTTATTAGCCGACCACAAACAGAGGAACTCCACAGGTCATGGGACAGTCTAATATTTCAGAGGATGATCGATTTGGCTTAAAGTTTTTGTTAGGTTAGGGTTAGGGTTAGAGTCAGGGTTAGGATTAGGGTTAAGGTTAGGGTTTGGGTTTGGGTAAGGGTTAGAGTTAAGGTTAGGGTTTGGGTTAAGGTTAAGGTTAGGGTTAGGGTTAAGGTTGAGGTTAGGGTTAAGGTTAAGGTTAGGGTAAGGGTTAAGGTTAGGGTAAGGGTTAAGGTTAAGGTTAAGGTTAGGGGTAAGGTTGAGGTTAGGGTTAAGGTTAGGGTTAAGTTAACGCGCGAAAAATTTGAATTTGGAAGAAACGCGCTCAAGCACAGAAAACTTGGAAAACCCGCTCTCACCACCCTCTAAAATACTGGACTGTCCCGTGACGTCATTCGTGGTAGGCTAAAAAAAAAAAAAGCACCCAAATATGGAGGTTCCTGAAAGACTACGAATTAAAAATTATTAATGACAACAATTTTACAAAAAAAAAAAAAAAATTAAAAAAAAAAAAAAAAAAACAGAGACAGCTTAAATATTGTGGCCACATTAAAAGACGTTACCCTGTTTAAAAAAACCATACCAGAGTAAAAGGTTGAGGGCAAAAGAGCAAGAGGTAGACCACGATACACGTGGGAGAACATCATGAAGAGATGGACAAACGGCAGTCTGGTAGAGTCTACAGCTAAGACAAGAGATCAAGAGATCCTTTGCAGCCCACATCAACTTTCATTGTGGAGATGGCATATGGTTGATGATGATGTCGAAAAACAAACACAATAAAAATGATTAACCCGGACTGACTTCTTTACCACACTAGGATATAACACTAAGCGATAAACACTCGGTGACACAAAGTAACACCATTCGGATGATGATCACCCGTAATCAGGTCCCAGAAACCCTGTTTAACCGTTAGGTTATATTAGGGCCCTCGGCAATAACCAGGGTTTGGCTTTAAAAAAAACGAAAAAATTCGTCCCACATAGGAGAGGGATATAATAGTTTATTATAAACACGTATAAACATCTTTACTTATCATATCACATTTGCACTCTCACTTTTTTTGGGTACTCAGCCAATTTTCAACGTCAAAAGCACACACAAATACAAACTGACACATACAGCAACAAACCGAAAAACGAGTTAACAGAGCCAATGAGGGGCAGAGCAGACATACAGACGGTTTCAGACAGTACAGACGAATAAACACATGAATAGAGACATAGGTACGTATAGTTTACCCACTAACCTCCCTTGCTGACCCAGATAATTACGTACATCGCATAGACCGATTTGCGTGAGCTGACAAAGTGAGGTTATCACAAGGGGTTTTGCTTACCGACTGAAGCAAAAACTAAATGGGCGCACGGAGGAAATGAAGGAAGGCACAGTTTGACGAATAAGTAGGTAGACAGAGAGATGGGAGGGCGGCGAATGGACCGACAGGGACAGACAGACAGTCAGACAGACTGAACACACGAACGTACGAACGAACAAATTTCCAAAGGGTCATAAATTGGATTCGCCGGCCCGTCTTGCATTCGGCACAAGCAATTTATGTTCATATGTCTGTGATAGGCTGGAAAATGACAAAGACTACTGTTCAGCAGCTCAACGATTTTGATTTAATCTGGTTTTAAAATGACAAAGAGGCCACATGAACAGCTATTAGCTTTGGACGGTAAAGCGAAGAAACCTGGCCATTCATCATTTTATAGAAGACCTTGTTTAGTCTACGAGCGTTCGATTTGACTTCCCGACCGACTCTGCAGGACACCGATCCAGCTGTTGCGGCTTTGCACACTGGTCGAGACAGCGTGTGTACGGGCGACTGCAGCGGAAGGCCGGTTGTCTGGCTGATTTCCCTGGCTGATCTCATTGTACGTTTCAATTGGCTAGATGGTGTTAGATTTGATTTCCATTGTATATCCTCGCTAGGAGATAGTTTGATGGCAGGTAGCTATAAGTGATTTGTTGGCATATTGAAGCTTAACGTATATGTTAAATATGTTTAGGTTTTTGCCATTGTTGAGGTAATCTCGCTGAGCGTGTGATGTCATTACCATAGCTCCTTGTTAGCTGGAGATGATTAGCACTTTAGCTTCTGATTCTGGGCGAGCACGTTTGTTGTTAATGTTGTTATTTGTGGACAACGCTGATTTTATATTAGTAAATAAACAGATGTTCAATGTAGTAATCATAGTTCCAGTTGTTTTTCGTTCAGATTAGGACTTGTAGTTAGCGTGCCTATTTTATTTGTTGCTTGGCTGATCTAGACTTTACACAGAAGATTTCTTGTCAGGGTGAGATTCTTTTGATCTTACCCCCGCTAAAACGAACTTTTTCTCTTTTTTTTTTCCTTGTTACTGAGGCAGCTTAAGGTTGGGTTTTGGCTCCCACTCGCCACGTCACATTGTTAGAATTCATGTTGGTTCGGAGTCGAGGAGATTTCATGGAGTAGATTTCCATATTATCCTTTATAGTTATCTCTTCTCTTTCCTCCATTACAAGTTACCCCTCTGCTTTGCTTCTAGTACTTATTAATATTCTTAGTATGAATGTAAAGAAAAAATACACAAGAATGGATACAAGACAGAAAGACAGACAGACAAACAGAAAGACAAGCAGGCAGGTAAAAGTTTGCTGTTCAAGTTTCTGGTAATGCTTACCATAATAATTCAAAGATGCAATTATATGCACCTTTGATTTAAAACTTTTATAATTACGCCTTTAAACAAGGCTTCCGTTCCTTAGACCCCATCCCCCTCCAAAAAATATGTAAGGGGCCCAAAAATACCCCCCCCCCCACCCTTTTCATTCTCATCTAATGAGATATTTGCTGGCCCAAGGCTAGAAAATATGAAATGTCTGACTGGAGCGTTGTTTCTTCGAGTCAAAGCAATACCACTGATTCAATTTTTCAATATATTTGTTATTACTAGCATCGTCTATACTTCCGTGGCTACATATTCGCGAGCAGTGTCTCGTTCTCACAGCAGCATGGATGCCCCGATGCAGCCGCTGCAAGACTGAGCGGAGATTTGTGTTGGACCACCAGGACATTTTCCCAGACCACCACCGGCACAGGGGTCTTAGATTGGAGAACACTGATGTAGAATACAGATACGTGAAAATCAGTGTTCTTCAAGTGATTGGCTGCGGCCCACTAATGAGCTGCGAAAAAATCCAGTAGGACCGATAACATATTTTTTCCAATCATGTAACCGAGTATGGCAGGTAATTTTTATCTTAAAGAGTTGCAGTCTGTAGCACTAACACATCATCATCATCATCATCATCATCATCATCATCATCATCATCATCATCATGTAGTAGGTTCTTTGCATAACTTCGCTCTCATCACGGTCTACCTGGGGGGGGGGGGGGACGCGGTCTACCTGGGGGGGGGGGGGGGGGACACGGTCTCTCGCCAACTCTCCCGTCTCGTGTACTTTCATATTCAAGAAGTCACTTATATCCTGTGCCCATCTGCGTGTTGTTGGGTTTCTGCCTTCTGCTATCCCCCCCCCCCCCCCCCCCCGCCCCTTTCATTTCGTCGTGGCGCTTGATATGACCGAAATATTTCAGCGTGGGAGACAAGATGCTGTTTATGAGCCAATCTTCCTTGATGTTCAGATCTTTCAAGATGTCAGTATTTTTTATTTTAATTGTTCATGGTATTCTGAGAACCTTTCTATAGCCTTTCAGCTCAAAGGTCCTTTTTTCTTTCTTAAGGGCACTAACAAGTCTAGGATGAAAATAAAAGGGGTAGAAAAGCCGAACAACCAGAGCAGCTGCAGGTGCTGTATTCTCTGAAAACTGTGATTATGAAACCCCGAGTTTTACCAAATTACTTCTGTCTACATTTGTTTCTACTCCTGTGTTTGGTTAGGTGTCATGTGGACCGCGTTGCCATGTTGAGGTCATACACGGGAAAGTGGCTGAGAACGAAGAATGAAATGAATACAGAAAGGATGAGAGCTCAGCGTCTAAGAAGAACACACTATAGACAAATGTTGCCAATAATAGTCCATAAATCCCATGATACAAATGTGGAAGACTTCTTAACGCGGGCGGTCACACTCGCCATCGCCATGGGCTGAGTAAGATGCCCTTTCATAGCGCAATGCAACACTGTCGTGTGGAAAGACGGTAAGGTGCAAATCAATTATTCAGTCATGAGGCAGCGAAACAAGTCTTTTTGTTTTGGTGTGCATTCTTCTTCTGCTTGTGCCGTTTCACTGACACCAGGCTGTAGCGAGGACTAAATGATACACGGACAGACAGACTGACACCAGGCTGTAGTGAGGACTGAATGATACACGGACAGACAGACTGACACCAGGCTGTAGCAAGGACTGAATGATACACGGACAGACAGACTGACACCAGGCTGTAGCAAGGACTGAATGATACACGGACAGACAGACTGACACCAGGCTGTAGCGAGGACTGAATGATACACGGACAGCCAGACTGACACCAGGCTGTAGCCAGGACTGAATGATACACGGACAGACATACTGACACCAGGCTGTAGTGAGGACTGAATGATACACGGACGGACAGACTGACACCAGGCTGTAGCCAGGACTGAATGATACACGGACAGACAGACTGACACCAGGCTGTAGCCAGGACTGAATGATACCACAGACATACTGCACCAGGCTGTAGTGAGGACTGAATGATACACGGACGGACAGACTGACACCAGGCTGTAGCCAGGACTGAATGATACACGGACGGACAGACTGACACCAGGCTGTAGCCAGGACTGAATGATACACGGACGGACAGACTGACACCAGGCTGTAGCCAGGACTGAATGATACACGGACAGACAGACTGACACCAGGCTGTAGCATGGACTGAATGATACACGGACAGACATACTGACACCAGGCTGTAGTGAGGACTGAATGATACACGGAGAGACAGACTGACACCAGGCTGTAGCCAGGACTGAATGATACACGGACAGACAGACTGACACCAGGCTGTAGCCAGGACTGAATGATACAAGGACAGACAGACTGACACCAGGCTGTAGCGAGGACTGAATGATACAAGGACAGACAGACTGACACCAGGCTGTAGCGAGGACTCAATGATACACGGACAGACAGGCCGACACCAGGCTGTAGTGAGGACTGAATGATACACGGACAGACAGACAGATAGAAGAACGTCAGACGGATGCAAGAAGCCATATCGCACAGACTGGTAGGATGTTTACTCATGTTGACAAGACAATCCTCACTCGATGTCACATTATATGACAGAGCAGTCTGACAGACAGATAGATGGACGGATAGAAAGACACATAGGCAGACAGAGAACGGACAGTGATGGATTTTTCGCGCTTTTTTTTTTTTTTTTTTTTTTTTGGCTGGTTTCCGCTACACCATTTATCCATCTCTTTTTTGGTCTTCCTCTCGCCTCCTCCCAGATGCTCTGCTGTAAAAATTTTCATATTCTGTTTGATCTGGCTGAAGTCTTACTAGATGGCTGAACCATTTCGTTCTTTGTCAATATTATCTAGACATAATCTTATTCCAATTTGTTCTATTTTGCTAGTATTTGTGAGCCTGACTCATTCAGTTTTTCTTAGTGACCTTGCGGAGAATGCCCATTTTACAGTTATCGTCTGTTCTAGTGCCATATTCATGTTTAGTGTGCCGATGGTGTCAAAAAGCTGAAGAACTCTGGGGTGTAAATGATATACAAGAAACAAAGGCGCGCATGTCTGTACCTACAGACAAAAGGTTAACAGCTGGTAAATAAAGGAACTCGTGGACGAGAGGGCAAAGCCCTAATGACGTCATTCAGTGAACAAGGCCGTGCACCAGAACTCCCAGGTAAGATTACCTGTGATGTGACATAGGTAGCTATATGTTCTGGTGGAGAGGGGGCATTTGCTATGAGGTTGTAGACGGGTTTAGGGCCAACCTGAATCGTCTGGTGTCTTAAAGGATGAAGCGATTTATGCAGCTATCACGACCTCCTCAGGGTCGTCATTATGTCATTCTGTCGCATGACTTGAACAGACTGGCATAATTGTGTGTCTTATGTTTCTCCCACTTGTTTGTAACTGTGTTTTTTATATGCTGATGAAGGTTCCTATCCGTAACGTTTTATCTGTCGTTCGTCATTGCGACAGAGTGTAGTTGACTAGTTGCAACTTTCTTCTGGATTATCTATTATCTTGTATTTGTGATGTGTTAAAAATATTACATAATTATATTTTTTATGTACATCATAAATATAGTTGTGTATTCTTTACAGGACGTTGCAGAACCAACCCCAGCATTTCTTAGCTGTGGTGGTTTTTCTAGGCAAATTTACATCCAGTAATTTGCCACTGCTTTCTAGACGGCTTCTCGATACCACTGTCGAAACCAGCGCAAGGCCCGCAGCTTGGATCGAACCCGAGCACCCGGGCATTACATAGCAATTTCGCAACGCCTCAGCCACAGAGGACGACGAGTACATTATATTACACAGTATTACCTTTTTTTTTTTAATGATAGAACATTACAGCATTCTATAGTTATGTTCTATAATATATAGCTTCATTGTAATTGTTTGTTTTGTATTAAAACATTCTTTTTAATTTTTTTTAAAATTTACATCATATTATATTAAATTATTCTATTGTCATGCATTACACTGTTCTATTTGTATGTTTATAGTATATTAGGCTACATTATTCAGTTTTTTTCATGTATTATATTATATTGAATCGTTTTATTTTCACATATGGTATTATATTACTCTATTCTATTTTTAGGTATTATGTTTTATTACATCATTCTTTTTTTATGTATTATATTATTCTATTTTTATGTATTGTTTTACATTACACGATTCTTTACTATCAGAGAGATGGATCGTGTTGCAGAGACAGGGCAATAAACGGAAAAGAAAACGAACGAACGAACATTACTATCAAAGAGTCACAAATCGAGCAGACAAGCAGACAGATGGAAGATGTTCATTGTTCTATTTTTACGTATACGTTACAGGATTCTATACTTTCAGAGAGAGTGATAATGTATTACATTTCACAATCAGATAAAGCGATCATGTGTTATATTACATTACACGATTATATACTATAAGAGAGAGTGATCATGTATTATATTATATTACATGATTCTATACTATCAGCGAGAGTGATCATGTTTTATATTGCATTACAAGATTCTACACTATCAGAGAGAGTGATCATGTATTATATTACATTACACGATTCTACACTATCAGAGAGAGTGATCATGTGTTATATTACATTACACGATTCTATACTATCAGAGAGAGTGATCATGTATTATATTACATGATTCTATACTATCAGAGAGAGTGATCATGTATTATATTACATGATTCTATACTATCAGAGAGAGTGATCATGTATTTTATTGCATGATTCTATACTATGAGAGAGAGAGAGAGAGTGATCATGTATTATATTACATTACACGATTCTATACTATAAGAGAGTGATCATGTATTATATTGCATTACACGATTTTATACTGTCAGAGAGAGTGATCATGTATTATATTACATTACACAATTCTATACTATCAGAGAGTGCGATCAATTATTACATTACATTACACGATTCTATACATCAGAGAGAGTGATCATGTATGATATTACATTGCACGATTCTATACTATCAGAGAGAGTGATTATGTATGTATGTAACATAACACGATTATATACTATCAGAAAGAGTGATCATGTATTATATTAATTACGATTCTATACTGTCAGAGAGAGTGAGCATGTATTATATTACATTACACGATTCTATACTATCACAGAGAGTCATCATGTATTATATTACATTACACGATTCTATACTATCAGAGAGAGAGAGAGAGAGAGAGAGAGAGAGAGAGAGAGAGTGATCACGTATTACTTTACATTACATCACACGATTCTATACTATGAGAGAGAGAGTGATCATGTATTATATTACATTCTTCTTCTTCTTCTGCCTTTCTATTCCCAAATGGAGCATAGGCCCTCAACCAACTCACGCCAAGTCGTTCTATCCTTCGCCATTGCATGGAGTTCTCTCCATATCCTCCCCATCTTTCTAACTTTTTTCTCCAGGTCTCTTTTCCATGTATTTTTGGGCTTCCTTTATTCCTATGCCACTGTGGGTTCCAATGCAAAGACATTCTAGTTATGTTATTCTCCTGTTTTCTCAGTGTGTGTCCTCTCCAACGTTAGCGTCTTTTCCTCACCTCTTGGTCCACAGAAGCCTGTTTAGTTCTCTCCCAAAGTTCTACATAAGTTATTCTATCAAACCATTTAATTCCCTCTATTCTGCGCAGGCACCAGTTAATGAACGATTCTAGTTCATGTAAGATAGTGATCATGTATAATTACATTACACGATTCTATACTATGAGAGAGAGAGAGAGAGAGAGAGAGAGAGAGAGAGAGAGAGAGAGAGAGAGAGAGAGAGAGAGAGAGAGAGTGATTATGTATTATATTACATTACACGATTCTATACTATCAGAGAGAGTGATCATGTATTATATTACATTACACGATTCTATACTATCAGGGAGAGAGAGAGTGATCATGTATTATATTACATTACACGTTTCTTTACTATCAGAGAGAGTGATCATGTATTATATTACATTACACGATTCTATACTATCAGGGAGAGAGAGAGTGATCATGTATTATATTACATTACACGTTTCTTTACTATCAGAGAGAGTGATCATGTGTTATATTACATTACACTATTCTATACTATCAGAGAGAGAGAGAGAGAGAGAGAGAGTGATCATGTATTATATTACATTACACGATTCGATACTATAAGAGAGAGTGATCATGTGTTATATTACATTACACGATTCTATACTATCAGAGAGAGAGAGAGAGAGAGAGAGAGAGAGAGAGAGAGAGAGATTATGCAGCAGAGTCTGATACACATAAAGATGAATGAAAGAGCAACCGAACGAACGAATGAACAAACGAACATTATTGTCAAAGAGTCATAAATGGGGCATACAGACAGACTGATGGGCGGTCTGAATGATGGACGGACAGACAGACTGATGGGCGGTCTGAATGATGGACGGACAGACAGACAGATTGGGGGACAGATAGATGCAAGAAGCTAATTCTTACAGATTAAAAGGATATTTATTCATGTGGATAAGATAATCCTCACTCGATGTCACATTATAAGACTGAACAGTCTGACAGACAGACAGATGGACGGACAGAATGACTCACATACAGATGGATGAACAGATATTGTGATAGAAAGAAGAATGGACACAGTAACACACAGACAGACAGATGAACGAACAGTGTGATACGCAGAAAGACAGATGAACGACCAGTGTGGTACGCAGAAACAGATGAACGAACACTGTGATACGCAGAAAGACATATGAACGGACAGTGTGATACACAGAAAGACAGATGAACGAACACTGTGATACGCAGAAAGACATATGAACGGACAGTGTGGTACGCAGAAAGACAGATGAACAAATAGTGTGATACGCAGAAAGATAGATGAACGGACAGTGTGATACACAGACAGACGGATGGGCGGGCAGACTGTGCACACATACAGAATGATATACGAATAGAGTGATATACATACAGAATGATTGACGAATAGAGTGATACACATTTAGAATAAAGAACGGATAGAGTGATGCACATACAGAATGATTGATGAATAGAGTGATACACATATAGAATGATGAACGGATAGAGTGATGCACAAACAGAATGATTGAAGAATAGAGTGATACACATACAGAATGATGGACGGATAGAGTGATACACATACAGAATGATTGACGAATAGAGTGATACACATACATAATGATGGACGGATATAGTGATACACATACAGAATGATGGACGGATAGAGTGATACACATACAGAATGATGGACGGATAGAGTGATACACATACAGAATGATGGACGAGTAGAGTGATACACATACATACTAATGGACGGATAGAGTGATACACATACAGAGTGATGGATGGATAGAGTGATACACATACAGAATGATGGATGTATAGAGTGATACACATACAGAGTGATGGATGGATAGAGTGATACACATACAGAATGATAGACGGATAGAGTGATATACATACAGAATGATAGACGGATAGAATGATACACAGACAGAATGAGGGACGAATAGAGTGATACACATACAGAATGATGGACGAATAGAGTGATACACATACAGAATGACTGACATATAGAGTGAAACACATATAGAATGATGAACGCATAGAGTGATGCACATACTGAATGATTGACGTATACAGTGATACACACACAGAATGATTGACGTATAGAGTGATACACATACAGAATGATGGACGATTAGAATGATTCACAGACAGAAAAAGGGACGGACAGAATGATACACAGACAGACAAATGAACGGACAGTGTGATACACAGAAAGACAGATGAACGGACAGTGTAATACACAGCCAGATGGATACACAGACAGAAAGATGGACGGACAGAATGATACACAGACAGAAAGATGAAAGACAGATACACAGACAAATGATCGATGGACAGAGCGATACAAATACAGATGGGTAGACAAAACAATACAGAGACAGAAAGATGAAAGACAGACTGATACATAGACAGACTGATGAGCGGACAGAATAGTACACACAGAGAAATATGGGCGGAGAGAATAATAGACAGACAGAAATATGGGCAGACAGAATGATACACACAGAAAGTTGGAAGAAGGGAGTGATATACAGACAGATGGATGGGCAGAGTAAGAGACGTTCGCCTAAAGATCGCGTGTTCCTTTCACAGACGCGTCGTCAGTTCCCGAGTGCAGTTTTTACAGACATCCCCAGGGATCACTGCTAGAGCTATGGAGTTCGTATTTAACTCGACGCCCTCGGCAGGCAGCTGGTCGTTCTGTGGAGAGAGACCACCCCATGTGGGACAACCAGGTGCAATGGAGTCGACCCTCTCGTCTTTAACGTTCACCCTTTTGGCTAAACCGCTGAGGTATAGGTTGAGTAGTTGACATGACTAAAATATCAGTCTCCATGGTACCGACCTGGTTGACCTTCGACATTATCAGCTGACGCTGTGACCTGAAGCTTGTGAACCAGATCCTGAATTACTTCCTCTTGTACCTGTCGACTACTGCCAGTCGTCTTCAGACTGACCTTTCAAGAGAAACTGGCTCACACGGTATTATGTCGTTATAGAAGTACTACAGCCAGTGGCGCCAAAGCCCAGAGGAGGTCTCCTCAGTCACCCTCACCCTCAAGCCATTTTGAAGTGGAGCTAAGCACTGCCATAAAGTTAATTGTTTATCTTTTACAGAACTTTGCTGAACCCACCCCAGGATTTGTTAACTGTTTTTGTTCTCATTATCATCATAGTGTAGCCCAATGGTTTGCAGTCTGTGGGTCGCGATCCTTGTGTGGGTCGAACGACCCTTTCACATGGGTCGCTAATGACCATCTGAAAACATATATTCACTGAAGTTATGAAGCAGAAACGAAAAAAAAACTGCATGGTAACCACCATGTAACCACAACACGAGAAACTGTATTAAAGGAATGCAGCCCTAGGAAGATTGAGAACCCCTGGTATAGCAGGTCCTTTACAGAACGTCGCTCTTAATGACATAATATGACAGCTAGTGGTCGAATTAACGCCCCATATAAAAACCATAAAGTGCTAGCTATATAGTTAAATTAATAGCACACATCTTCTTCTTTCTCTCTTTCATTTTTTATCTCAGCGAAGTTTCAGGGGAAGATGTAACTATTAAGACTGATGTTCATTTCTGTAAGGCTGTTTTTAATGTCATCACTCCATCTGCTCCGAGGTCTTCCACTCGCTCTATACCCTTTGTAACATTTTAAGTCGGGCTCATTATGGCAGATAACACCAGAGCATTCTTGTTAGGTGTCTAAACCACTTCATTGTTGTTCTTTGATGACCTGTAAGACTGGCTTTATTCCTAACATTCGTCTTATTTCTTGATTTCGTATTCTGTCTTTCCTTGAAACTCCTGCAGCTCTTCTAAGGCATTTCATCTCTGTTGTCACAGTTTTACGTTCATTGGATGATGTAAGTGTCCACGTTTGACAATGATAGCATTGTGTTCTTCTTCTTCTTCTGCCTTTCTATCCCCCAAATGGAGCATAGGCCCTCAACCAACTCACGCCAAGTCGTTCTATCCTTCGCCATTACCTGGAGCTCTCCCCATGTCCTCCCAATCTTTCTAACCTCATTCTCCAGCTCTCTTCTCCATGTGTTTTTTTGCCTTCCTTGATTCCTAAGCCCCTGAGGGTTCCAATGCAAAGACATTCTAGTTATGCTGTTCTCCTGTTTTCTCAGTGTGTGCCCTATCCAACGCCAGCGTCTTTTCCTCACCTCCTGATCCACTGAAGCCTGTTTAGTTCTCTCCCAAAGTTCTACATTAGTTATTCTATCATACCATTTTATTCCCTCTATTCTGCGCAGGCACCAGTTAATGAATGTCTGTAATTTATTAGTAATTGCCTTCGTTGTTCTCCATGTTTCCGCCCCATACAATAGTACTGATTTGACATTAAAATTAAAAATTTTTAGTTTAGTATTTCTTTTAATTTCTTTTGACCTCCATAAATTCCTTAATGCCATGAAAGCCCCTCTTGAATTTTGTATTATTATTTTAATATCTCTATCAGTTCCTCCATCTTTATCTACATTACTGCCCAAATAGGTGTACGACTCCACGTCGTGGAGTGGGGTGCCATTAAGAGAAACCACATTACTATTTGCCTGATTTATTCTCATTATCTTTGTCTTTCCTTTTTTGGATTTTCAGACCAAGCTGCTGTGATATTGCATTAAGTATATTTAATTTATCTTGTATCTGATTCCGTGAATGGGACAGAAGGGCAATATCATCAGCGAAGTCCAGATCATCAAGCTGTTTTGTAGGGGTCCACTGAATTCCATTCTTGGTGTTAGCAGTTACTGTTTTCATAGTCCAGTCTATAGCCAGTAAAAATAGAAGAGGCGACAAAAGACATCCCTGTCGCACACCTGTTTTTATTTCAAATGCATCTGTTAGCTTTCCCTCATGAAGAACTCGACATTTCATGTCTTTATATGTTGCCTTTACTAAGTTGATAATTTTCTGTGGGATTCCATAGTGCCCCATCAATTTCCAGAGAGATTCCCTATCAATGCTGTCAAATGCTTTTTCATAGTCTATAAATCCAATGTTAAGTGGTGAGTTCAGTTCAATGCTTTGCTCTATTATAATACGTAATGTGGCTATCTGATCAGTACAGGATCTGTTTGACCGAAAACCTGCCTGCTCATCTCTTAGCATTTTATCAATAGCATCTTTTAATCTTTCCAAAATAATTCTACTTAATATTTTTCCAGGAACTGACAGCAACATAATTCCTCTATAGTTTTCACACTCCTGTAGATCACCTTTTTTGGGCAGTTTCACAAGATATCCTTCTCTCCAGTCTGCTGGTATTTCTTCGGTCTCCCAGACTTTACTGAATAATCTATGTAGCAATTCTGTTGATGTGTTCATGTTGGTCCTGATGGCTTCAGCTGGGATACCATCTGGGCCTGACGCCTTTCCTTCCTTAAGAAGATTTATAGCTTTTCTAATTTCCTCTTTGGGTGGTATCTCACAGTTGATATCCAGTTCCATTTCTAAAGGCTGGATATCTGGGGGAACCTCTGGGCCTGGTCTATTTAGAAGCATTTCAAAATATTCAACCCATCTATCCATTTGATCTTTAGTGTTAGTAAGTACCTTTCCTTGACTATTTTTGATTGATCCAGTTGGCTGACTATATTTACCTACTAATTTTCTTGTCATCTCTGTTGTCACAGTTTTACGTTCATTGGATGATGTAAGTGTCCACGTTTGACAATGATAGCATTGTGTTGGCCCCCCAAAAAAAGTTCTAATTAGATTCACTTTAGTACTCCGGGTATCTGCTTGTGTGTCAACAGAGTTGCCCCATCACCTGATTAGAATAGCACATATAAAGAGCATAACATCACAACTATTAGTCGAATTAAGAACGGCATTTAAACATCCCAATGTGACAGCTAATATTCGACTTAAGAAAATCACACAAACATCATAAGGTGCCGGCTGGTATAAGAAAATCATACCAACATCACAATGTGACAGTCAGTATAAGAACATCATACAAACATCACAATGTGACAGCTAGTCGCCGAAATAATATAACCTTATAAACAACACAATCAGACTAACAGAATTACCCAAGTGTATGATCGCGAAGCACACATACACTCTATTCTAATACAACAGAAAACCCTGCAACGCTGATCTAATGTGTGCCTCATCTAAATCTAAACAAATGAAATCCGCAGGAAAAATTCCCAATTCTGACATTATCAACAATTCACGCTTCCTAATTGAAGCCGTTAATTAGATTAGCGAAACAAACCGTTGCCACACGAACAGCGTTTTATTGTTTTCATTCACACAACGACGCAGGATATTAGATCTATAGCAAGTTCATCATCAGTGGGGGGGGGGGGGGGGTGGAAATACCTGGGGTATAGGGACCTCAGGTACACTGTGCCCCCTTCCCTCCCCCATCCCTACTCCAAACAGAAGCATGTGTGGTTGTGCACCATCGAGACTTGTAGGCGCATCCCTCACCAACGCTGTACATCTGCCCGGAGGACTCACCAGCTTAGAAGCTCCATTCACATAAACAGAGGGGGATCAGTTGAGACCGTAGAAAACACACACACACACACACACACACACACACACACACACACACACACACACACACACACACACATATATATATATCTATAAGAAAGAAGAAGAAAGATAGAAAGAGAACCAGACAGCATAAAATCGAAAGATATAATTACCATGCCGGGAACTGAATGTTTTACCTCCAAATTGTGTGTGTACCTCGCTATGGAAACAAATTTACTAAGAACATGATCAGCTGAGCACTGTTCGTTTTTTTTTTTTAAATATATAATCTATGTATGAAATATTCTTCTTCTTCTTCTTCTTCTTCTTCTTCTTCTTCTTCTTCTTCTTCTTCTTCTTCTTCTTCTTCTTCTTCTTCTTCTTCATCATCATCTTCTTCATCATCATCATCATCTTCTTCTTCTTCTTCTTCTTCTTCTTCTTCTTCTTCTTCTTCTTCTTCTTCTTCTTCTTCTTCTTCTTCTTCTTCTTCTTCTTCTTCTTCTTCTTCTTCTTCTTCTTCTTCTTCTTCTTCTTTTTTCTGCTTCTCCTTCTTCTTCTTCTTCTTCTTCTTCTTCTTTTTTCTTTCTTTCTTTCTTCTTCTTCTTCTTCTTCTTCTTCTTCTTCTTCTTCTTCTTCTTCTTCTTCTTCTTCTTCTTCTTCTTCTTCTTCTTTTACCTTTATAACCCCCAATAGAGCATAGGCCCTCAACCAGCGCACGCCAAATCGATCTAGCCTTCTCTATCGCATGCAGCTCCCCCATGTCCTCCCTATCCTTTTTAACTTTACTGTTTAGCTCATTTCCCATGTTTGTCTTCCTTTATGTCTATGCCCCCTTCCTTTATGTCTATGCCCCCTTCCTTTATTTCTGTGTAAAATTACTTTCCATGTATAGAAATTTACTTGAAGTTCAAATAATTATATGTAGCATAAAACCTTTAAAACTAGCGAGATTTAAAAAAAAAAAAAAAAAACAGCTAGAGTAGAGAATATAAAGACAAGGTATTTAGCAAACCGTTTGTTTAAACGCAAACTGGGCAATGGCGAGTTTGTAAAACGTGAAATAGTTACTCACCATCACAATCTATATATTTTTGCATATGTTTAATATTATCCAGTATTTTACCATTTTTTTTACCTGGTGAGTGACTGACTGGTGAAGTTGCGACAGGCCTAGCAAGCGGGCAGGCGATTTACTACCGCTACAACAAATACAATGAGATGTAAATGGGCTGATCAAACGGCATCTGTCCATGGCATTGAAAGGACTACGAGACAGAAACGCGACACATAAGACTGAAACACTTAACACAGCAGGCCTAGGAAATAAAACAGAAGAGACGACTCAAAAAATGGAGAAAAGAAAAATTAAGCTAAAAGGGCTAGCTGATGAAACAAGACGCGTAGGAACTGAAAACAAGACGGTACTCAGAGACTATCTATTAACATACTTAGAAGGAATAACATCGTAGACACAATTATAAAGCTGATATATTTAACCTAGGAGAAAAAACAGAAAGGTACATATAGATATATGCACGGTCCAATGATAACTATATAGAAGAGCAGAAAGATGAATTCTTTGATGAACTGTCTGAACAAAAAGAGAAAGTGGAGGTGAAGAACTTGCTATATGTAATGGGAGACATCAACCGGAGAGTGGGCGATTACAGAAGAAAATACGAACAATCTCTGGGTCAATATACAACTAAAACAGTGCCAGAAATGGAAGTGGTCAAAGAGTATTGGAACTATGCAGCCAGCACAGTCTCTTTATCACAAATACATTTTTCGACCATAGAGATTCACAACGGTATACATGGTACAGATAGAACGACACCTCAATCAAGACCCAGATTGACTTTTTATTAACAATTAACAAGAGTCAAAGGAAGAAGGAGAGTTCTTGGTGCAAGAGCAATCCCTAACGGTCTACGTGACACCGACCATCAAATAGTTGTGATGACAGCAAAATATCTCGTTTTCAAGAAACACAGGAAGAAATTAACTAAAAATCGTGATCTCATCAAGATAGCAAGTTTGAAACAAGAAGGAGTGAAAAGAACAGTTGCAAAAGAAAAAGAGACAACATTTTATCGCCTGTGGTGGGGAGTGGGGAATATTGAGGATAAATGGAATGTATATAAAAACCACACTGATTAGTATGGCCAAGGAATTATGTGGAAAAAGAAAGAGAGGAAGCGTTCGAAATTACAACAAATATTTGGCATATGAAGAAGTAAAAGAAGCAGCTAAGAAGAGAAGAGACACACATAAACACTGGATTAACTCGAAGAGAGATGATGATTATGTAAGCTATAGACTGCAACGAAGAGACACCAACTAGAGGATCAAGAACGAACGAATGAACGAACAAACTTTATTTTTAAAGGGTTAGGAATTGGGCACGCAGGCCCGTCTTACATTCTGCCCTTCGTGGTCTCCCTCCATTCTTACATAATTTCAATCACACATCAAGTACAAAGAATAGAACAATGTGTACAAAGAATGCTAAACAAGAATCCTGGGAACGTTTTGGAAAGTCGTTAGCAGAAACTGAAAAAACAGCCAGCAGAATATTTTTCACAGTAGTTAAAAACTATGCGAAAAAGAGATAAGATCTACAACCCAAGAGTAGTAATTAACGATTAAACACAGACCCCGGGTCGAACCCTGGTCTACCGTATGAGAGTCTGGCGCTGTAACCACTCGGCCAGCAGCTCCTCTGCGATCTTTGTTAATTTTTTTTTTTTTTTTTTTTTTTTAAATGGTGGTGGTAATCGCGTAAGTAGTGTGAAACTCGTAAATGCAGAAAAAGATGGGCCCATGTTTTTTCCTTCGTGTTTATCCTAAGTTTGCTTTCTAGTGCACTCTTCATGTTTCTTCGTGTCTTTGGGTATGACCTTCTTATTTTGCTTCTCCGTGTCTCCAGTTATCTCAGCGAAGTGTCGGAGATATCCCGATGTTCCGTGGGCATTTTTTTTTTTAAGTTAATGATCTTCGTTACCTGCTCTTTTAATTTTCGATGGTTGATCTTGACAGCGTTCTTGCATCTGTTGCATGTTCTTCTGCATATGTCACTGGCTGATTACATTGATACTAGCGCATTTGTGCGTGATACCAGTTAGTTGAACAACATCTTTTACACGACGTTGTAGAACCAACTCCCGCATTTTTTGGGTGGAGAAAATAAGGGGGGGGGGGGGCAGTTGCTATTTTTCTAGGCAAATTTTGTCTTCGGTACTTTGCCATTGCCTACTGCACGGTCAGCTGTGTGGACAAACTGTCGAAACCAATGCCAGACAATTCGTCCGCAGCTGGGTTCAAGAACAGCACTCTGGCATTACTAAGCCACAGACGCCGACTGATAACTAGCTTTGTCGTTCTTGAATCAACGTTTTGATTGGTTATACATATTATGCAGATGGACAGACAGAGAAACAGGCAGACAGACAGACAGACAGACAGACAGACAGACAGACAGACAGACAGACAGACAGACAGACAGACAGACAGACAGACAGACAGACAGACAGACAGACAGACAGACAGACAGACAGACAGACAGACAGACAGACATTTTATATCAAAGTATGTACATATAGCAAATGCGCTGCGAATAAGTAATCATTGGGGGGGGGGGCAACCTGACTAAAAATATTGTTGTGTGCGTGTATAAATACATATATGCATATGTGTGTGTGTTCAGGTATGTGTGTATATGTGTGTGTGTATGTGTATGTATATATATATATATATATATATATATATATATATATATATATATATATATATATATATAGAGAGAGAGAGAGAGAGAGAGAGAGTGAAGAGAGAGAGAGAGAGAGAGAGAGAGAGAGAGAGTGAGAGAGAGAGAGAGAGAGAGAGAGAGAGAGAGAGAGAGAGAGAGACGCCATGGCGTAGCGACTCGACACACGCCTGCGAATCGGAAGTTCGTGGGTTCGGTCTTGGCGGTGCCAGATTTTTTTTTTGGGACCTTGGCTTTCAAGTCGACCCAACTCTAAGTGCGTACATAAATGGGAAGTAAAGTTTGCCGGTGTATGCTGACCATATCACAAACTCAGTGTCGACTAACCTCTAAAGTATTGGTCTAGCCTTATATGCCCACCACGTCTGAAGGTGTAAAACATGGTCCTGTACCTAATATATATATGTATAGAAAGAGTTGAGTTGAGTCAAGAATTGACACCACCCGAATGAGAGAACCAACGTTTAGACAAACCCGACACTTCAGGGTCCGTAAGAAACCGCCAGAACTTTAGCCACCAGCCAGATTTGTAAGACAGAAGCTGAAATACAACGCGAGAAAAGCGGTGCTCGGCGGCCACATGTGGCGGACAGGGCTGTCGAAATTTGTCGGGGGGAATGATACCACATTATTTTAAAGTAGCCAAAACACACCAACATTTTGAACAAATTAATTTCCAAATACTTAAAACACACGCATATATATGTTTGTGTGTCCACTGATTCATTGTTGTACGATTTATCAGTTCGGTTAGTTACAAAACTATTGTGGCAGCTTTCGGTTGGTGCAGTTAATTTCATACAGCAGTGGTCTCCAACCTTTTCTTTTTTTAGGTGGCGCCCTCTTACATCTAAAATACCAGTATATATGCAACATTTCTAAGATGCACCCAAAAAAAAAGTGGGCGTGGTATCAAAAGCACAGTTTTGCTTGGCGAGGATCCAAAAGTACCAAAAGTGTCCCACAGTACTAACATCGACAGCCCTGGTGGCAGAGCGATGTTTGTAAGGCAAATTCAGGAAAGGAGGAAGTCGGGCTGGAGAAGAAAAACTTCTGCACGGTTTTATTCGTTTCTGAGGGAAGATTTTGGAATATGAAAAAATACAATTTGTTTCAATTGTCAACTCAGCAATAAATTAAAAACGGTGGGGGGGGGGTGGGAAAAAAGAGGTGGGGGGGGGGGGGGGGTGGAGAATGAAAGAAGTGGAGAGACAGGAAAAATAGGGGTTTTATCCCGAATTTTCTCTACATGGACAGCTGATAAGCGTAGCCGTCCGCACGAAACTCCGTAGTACAGCGACGTCCCTCTATTTACCCCAGAGTGGTAACTCTGATACCCATTACCTAGAGGCTGGGTGAGCTCCGTAAATCGCCCGGTTTCGAACACCGGCCGTGGGCTGCAGCGAGTCGCAGCTGGATTTGAAAGCGAGTCTCCTATCGACTGCGCTAACGCGACCCCTTTTTTCTGGATGTTAGCCTAAATTCACAGCATGCGTGCCAACTGCACATAGTAAATAATGCAGTTCCTTTTCGGAGCATCGTCTGCAAAATGTAGCTCTTGACAAAAATCTTGCTTACCCTTGTTTTGGCCTTTAGCCAAAGAGAGGCTGTTATATCGAGAATGGATGAACACACCACTCTTGGTCTTGGAAGGCATATTTCAAAAAGAGAAGTATATTCTAAAAAACATCCTTGTAATTGAGAGTTTGAAAAATAATTCTTGCTTGCTACATGCATCCAGTTTTAACATATGGCTGTGAGTCCTGGACAATCGGTAAGCAGGCCAAACAATTTCTTGAGGCCTCCGAGATGTGGTTTTACAGAAGAACGCTTAGAATACCTTGGACAGCAAAAAAAAAAAAAAAAAGAGAGCAACCAAGAGGTTTTGAAAGATCCAGGAGCCCGAAGACAACTTATCACAGACATCAGAAGGAGACAGTCATCATTGTTCGGCAATGTTATGAGAAGAGGGAAAATAGAACATGTTGTGTCCACTGGAAAGATCTGTGGAAGGAGGGATGAGGAAGACAACGAGAGAGAAGATTCTTGACAGTCTTGTTGTATGGCATGAAGGAGTGTCGGCACACGAACTAATACATGCTGCAGGAGATCGCAGACTGTGGGGAGGCATGATCGCCCACGCCAGTCGGCAAGGCACTTGATGATGATAATGATATTTTTAAAAGTATAGAAGCAAGTACACATCCCAGTTTTACTCCACTCCTGATTACTAACTGATGTTACACAGTGACAGTTCACAGTACCTTTTGTGTTTGTGTGCAAAGACTTTAAAATGCTCACTAGGATAGACAGACAACTAATCTTCATGGTGATGAATATACAAATAAGCCATATCTGTAAATGGATTTTCATGCAAAGCTCAAGTTCTGGAAAAGGTTTAAACGCCAAGAAGGAAAGTAAGAAGAAGACGGGGTGGGGGGGGGGGGGTGGGGGAGGGTAAAACAAGAAGAAGAAGAATATGTCATCGATAGTCTGTACAATTATCGTTGGCTGAAAGCCAAAACCCAGGATATGGAAGATACTTGTCAAGAACTGCATTTTGTAGAAGATGCTGTAATTACCACCAACTCCTAGCAGGCACTACAATGTTTACCATGATGATAATGATGGTGATGATGACGACATAACAGGGCAAAAAAGATCTTATTAGTATTATGATTATTATTATTATTTCATAAATTCTAGGCTGTTTGGCACTGGTTATTGATGTTTGTCCACATCCGTTCCTATACTGGCAATCATTTCTGGTACTGTGTTCTTCTGGACCATGATGCCGAACTGTTTAGCATCTCGTCCGAGCTGCATCTCTTTCCTTTCCATGTTTCCAATTGTCCCGATCCGATGTGATGAAGTTGTTCTCCTCCCACAGAGACAATGACTGGGGGGGGGGCGACCCCAAAAGGGACACACGCACACACACACACACACACACACACACACAGAAAGAGAGAGAGAGAGAGAGAGAGAGAGAGAGAGAGACAGTTACGAAGAAACATGTAGAATATAGAAAAGACACCTAAAGAGCCACACGTGATAGCGAAACTAAAGCACAACAAAACATGGCGTGACATAGGTTACAGGTTAAAGTTTGGAGGATCGTCTTTATTGCACCGGCTTTTATCTCATATGGCTCGGTCTCTCTCCACAGAGCTGCTAGCAGCCTGCCGAGAGCACTGCACAGAGCACACACTCTGAAGCTCCGGCGCCGATCAATAGTGATCTCCGTAAAAATTGCTCTCGTAAACTGAATGAAGCATTCGTGAAACGAACCCACGACCTTCCGAGCGCGAGGCAAACCTTTTGACCACTTCAGCGCGGAGACCACCTGGCGTGACAAAAGATAGATAGGAGCCTCCTTTCAATTGAACTTAAAAAAAAAAAAACGACCCACAGGAAGACGAAGGGAAGCCACAGAATCCAAAAATACAGAACAGCGCGCCAAAATAAATACCCGCACACAGAGAGAAGGTAAAAAAAAAAAACACACACACAAAGGTCGTGGAAATTGAAAAATAGATTGATGTCCATGTCTGAGGTTGTTAGCCAGTCCACGTTTGGCTAGCTGCCCTTGCTATGTTGTGACCCAGCTGTACTAAAACTGTTTGCTTGTGAGCTCAAGGACGTCAACAGTCTGCGCAAACAAGTGCTGTCATGGAAGTTTTGTCTTTCTTTCTTGTCTATCAATCAAGAAGAGAGGATCTGACTTGAGATACATTTTTTTTTTTTTATTATTTACGGGCGGAGAGAGCAAATGAAAAAAAAAGTAGATAGGGATGTAAGAAAGAGCCTGGACTGGGTGAATAGATGTAGGCAGCAAAACAAAAAGACAAACTATTTTAATGATCATCATCATCATCATCATCATCATCATATAGCAGGTCCTTCGCAGAACGTCGCTCACATCACGGTCTGCCTGAAAGAAACACGGTCTCTCTCTAGCTCTCATGCACTTTCATACTCAATGAGTCACTTATATCCTATGCCCATCTTCGTGTTTGTCGGCCTAAGCCCCTCCTTCCTGGTACCATGCCCTCTGCTATAATGTTTTCCAATCCGTCAAGGCGCTTGATATGACCAACACATTTCAGCTTTCGAGACAGGATGCTGTTTATTAGCCAATCTTCCTTGAGGTTCAGATCTTTCAAGATGTCAGTATTTTTACCTCTTTTTTTTTTGGGGGGGGGGGGGGGGGGGGGGGGGGTCCAAGATATTTTGAGAATCTTTCTATAGCATTTCAGCTCAAAGGCCCCTATTCTCTTTCTTAAGGACTGATTTTAATGATAGTAATTTGAAATATAACAACGTAAAAAAAGCGAAAGGCATATGATGCTGAATAACGCTACGTACCTCTCTCTTTCTCTCTCCCTCTCTCTCTCTCTCATTCTCTCTCTCTCTCTCTCTCTCTATATATATATATATATATATATATATATATATATATATATATATATATATATTATATTATATATATATATATATATATATATATATATATATATATATATATATATATATATATATATATATATAATAACATTTTTCCACGCTTGCAGACGTATTGGACACATAGGGCTAGACCTGTATTTTATAGACCAAACGGCAGTCGGTGGGTGATATGGTCAACACACAATGGCCACCTTTACTTCCCATGATTGTATCTGATGCCCATTTAAGACTGTGTCGACCTGGGACACAGCCATTTTTGAGAAGAAAAAAATCCTGCTTTGTTAGGAGCTGAACCCGCGACCTTCGGATCCACAGGCGAGTGTCTAGAGGTTACACCACGGTGGCTCCTTGCTATGGTGGTATCTATAGCAGTAGCTAAATAACAATCTATTAGTATAGGCAACTGAATCGCCAATTAGCTGGTCGGTAGACGACTTCGTCGCCGGTCGGGAGAGAGGGTCTATCTCTATTGATCGTAACAATATTACAAGAGTCCTCTTCATGGCTCTTGATGGCGAGCAGTGTTACGACATTTATCTGGCGCAAATAACCTAGGTCGCAATTATAACCAAAAGCACCTCTTCGGGGATGGTGGCTGAACGTGGTGATTTTTTTTCACTTTTTCCCCTTAATAACGGATCGGATCGGGAAGGAAAGGGGTGGGGCGTGAGGGGGGTGAGAGAGAGGGGGACAAAGAGAGAGAGGGACAAAGAGAGAGAGAGAGAGAGAGAGAGAGAGAGAGAGAGAGAGAGAGACTTAAACAAAAACAATATAAAGAAGCAGTGGCACAGCACCAACCAGATGCAGTAAGTAGCACCACATCTCTGAGGCCTCAAGAAATCGTGTGACTTCATCAGCTATCCAGGACTCACAGCCGTGTGTGCAAATCTCTCTCTCTCTCTCTCTCTCTCTCTCTCTCTCTCTCTCTCTCTCTCTCTCTCTCTCTCTCTCTCTCTCTCTCTCTCTTTCTGTCTCTCTGTCTCTGTGTGTGTGGGGGTGTGAGTGTGTGGATGTGGGTTTGTGGGTTTGTGTGAGTGTCTTATTTCTTCTTTCTATTCTCTACTCCTGGAATGCCTCACGGTGTCAGAGCAAGAGCAGGAAGAAATCTCTGGAACAGGCCTTGAGTGGGTGCTGGCCTCCCGTATAAATACTCTCACAATGTCTCTGATATTAGGTCTAGCGGCGTATGCCCTATGCGCCTAATGGCGTAGAAAAGGGCCTTTACTTTATTTTTTTTTTTGCTTTGTTTCACATTTTCTGCGCTGTCGACCTCTGGCTCTTTTACGTTGTATCTGTACAACATTGCTCTCTGTGGTGCCCCTGTCTGCTGCCAATCCTGTTACATGGCCAAACCATTGGATTTGTTGTCTACCTACAAAGTTCAATATTGGTTTTGTGCCGACTCTCCTCCTGAAATCATCGTTCCTAAGTCGATCTTCCCGCGTTACACCGAGCTTAGTACGTAAACATTTCATTTCTGTCGTGACTATTTTCCTTCTGTCGTCTAAAGACAACATCAATATTTGACACTGATAGCACAGCGTTGCTAAGAATATTGGGTTAAACAGTATTCTGTTAGTGTTCATAATCACATGCTTGCATTTCGAAATGGGTGCCATTTGGCCTTATAAATATACTATACATATAATATAAATAAACAATTTGTAGTACATGTAGCCTTTCTGACTGCCTGTATGTGCATCACCCATCACTGAATATTTTTTCAGTACAAGTTTTCTCACGGCTTGTCTAAAGAACGTTTCTTCCCGGCTCTCTAGCGTAGTTGGCTAAACCAGATTGCGCGGTAACCGGGTGACGAACTTCTTGTGGTCCGGGTTCACTCCCGGGGGTAGGCAGAAAAGCCACATTTTCTCCCAGATTTACGGTATTTACAATGAAATCAAGGCCGAAAGGTTGCGATATCCATAATACCGAGCCTAAGGGTTAACAACTCATGGCTTCTGAATACTAAAACAAACACAGAACGTTGCTCGTCACTTTCTTATAGCTGCGTAAAACGATGTTCCAAGATTGCAGCGCATTTGCAACATTCGTCCTCGAAAGTTCACATCATATTTTCTCGAAATTCTCCTTAAATTGTTCGTTCACATACCAAGACCCAGCTCAAACAGCAGAGCAGGTTCGAAATTACATTACTGAGCTCTCTCACATTCACTGAGAGCTAAATATTTCAATTATTTTGCATACTGTCACACACCGTACAAACACACACATATATTCACTGAGAGCTAAATATTTCATTATATTACACACACACATTCAATGTCTTATATATTTCACTATATTACACACACATGCTCACACACACATACATATATATATATTTCATATAAAATGTATTTCATATAAAGACATATATTTTATTAATACACAAAAGCACACACACGCATACACTCTCTCACATTCAATGAGAGTTATATATTTCATTATATTACACAAAACATTCTTTCTTCAGCACACACAAATGATATATCTATGTTTGTGTGTGTGTGTGTGTGTATGTGTGTGAGTGTGCGTGTGTGTTTTTGTGTGGAGTCAGAAGCTTAACTGGTAACCATAGTTATAGAAATTGTAGATACAGATAGACGGACGGACGGACGTTCAGACAGACAGACAGACAGACAGACAGACAGACAGACAGACAGACAGACAGACAGACAGACAGACAGACAGACAGACAGACAGACAGACAGACAGACAGACAGACAGACAGACAGATGGAGTTTTTGACGTTTAGATGGTAGATGTTTTTCAAGATGTTTTTTCATTTAAAGTGACTTTATCAAATCTAACCTAAGAAACAGGATGAAATTTTACCTCTTAAATGCTATCTTGACAATAAAATTCGGCCTGATAAGTGTAGGAAAAGGCTGTTCCACTTATCAGCTCCCTGATTGGGTATTTAAAGAAATTTGAACAGCTAAAGCATACCAGAGTCGTTTTGGATCTGAAGCTTCAACTTCATCATCCAAGCTAAGTTTATCCTGAGGATCTTGTAAGGTAGACTGCAGTAAAGATGAGGACATGATTCTATAGGGTAAGTCATATCAATTGCTATGTAATTTGTGACGCTTTCCATTTGGTTGTTTTTTCTAGATGTTTTCCACGCTAATTTAGATGTATTTAGATATTTTTTTACTCTGTTTTGGATGTGTGTTTTTTTGTCAGAGAAATGTGGCATCATTGGTGACCACACAGTGGTCTCACACTTAATACACCGTGTACAGCAGGAACAAGAGATTGCATTCTGTTCACAGTTAACGTTTGTAATAATCTTCAATTTTTGCCACAGATACCTAGTTCATGTTGTCGTCGTATCGTTGTCGTCTACCTCTTCCTTCCTATCCTCTTTTCTCCTCCTACCTCCTCCTCCTTTCTTCTCCTCCTTCTTCTCCTCCTTTCTCTCCTCCTTCCTCTCTATCTTCTTTTTTTCCATCCTCCTCCTCCTCCTCCTTCTTATTATTTTTCTTCTTCTTCTTCTTCTTCTTCTTCTTCTTCTTCTTCTTCTTCTTCTTCTTCTTCTTCTTCTTCTTCTTCTTCTTCTTCTTCTTCTTCTTCTTCTCTTCTTCTTCTTCTTTTTTCTTCTTCTTCTTCTTCTTCTTCTCTTCTTCTTCTTCTTCTTCTTCTTCTTCTTCTTCTTCTTCTTCTTCTTCTTCTTCTTCTTCTTCTTCTTCTTCTTCTTTTTCTTCTTCTTCATCATTCTCCTCCATCTTCTTGATCTTCTTCTTCTTCTTCTTCTTCTTCTTCTTCTTCTTCTTCTTCTTCTTCTTCTTCTTCTTCTTCTTCTTCTTCTTCTTCTTCTTCTTCTTCTTCTTCTTCTTCTTCTCCTCCTCCTCCTTCCTCTGTGTTCGCTGTTCAAAGGGAAGCTGGTGATTGAAATTGTGGTTTAGAGCTAGGCTGTAATTTCTACACATTATCATAGGCATTAAGTGTATTTTAAAAGCAATAATTTACCTTTCCTTTACCTCCTTGTCACTCTCTCCCTCACACACATTATTCAACCTCTGTCTCCTTTACACGCATTACGTCATTCTCTTGTCTCCCTCACACACTTAACGTACATTCCCTCACACTTTCCCCCTCACACACTTAACGTACATTCCCTCACACTTTCCCCCCTCACACACTTAACGTACATTCCCTCACACTTTCCCCCCCTCACACACTTAGTGTACATTCCCTCACACTTTCCCAACATCCCTCAAGCTCCCTCACAGTCTCAGACACAGACGATCGATTTAACTCCGCGGGATTACCTATTTCGTAATTTTTTCTACACACCCAAAACTGATTCCCACGAATTTAGATTATAATGGATCATGTACTGGGTGTCAGCATAACTTTCCCGCGGAGGCATCTCGCACATAAACTGTTGTTAAGTTACTTGGCAACTTGAAATTGCTTCAATCAGTACGTTAAAATTAACCGCTAAAACAAGACATGTATCTCTCGTAGTTTCTGCTGCTTGCTTCACTGATAACTTTCTAGTTTGACGTTTTACGCAAGCGATGGTTTTGATAGCACTGGTAGTGCAGAACTGATTATTAGGTCAAACATTTTACAGGAAATGTATTTTTTTTTTCTGCTCTCATGGGTTATGTTTTTCTTCCGCTTCCTCTGCAGTTTCCATTTATGTTTCATTTGTCTCTACTTCTTTTTTTTTTCCATTGCTTTTGCTTCTTCTTCTTCTTCTTCTTCTTTCTTCTTCTTCTTCTTCTTCTTCTTCTTCTGCTGCTGCTGCTGCTGCTGCTGCTGCTGCTTCTTCTTCTTCTTCTTCTTCTTCTTCTTCTTCTTCTTCTTCTTCTTCTTCTTCTTCTTCTTCTTTTTCTTTTTCTTCTTCTATTGCTGATTCTTCTTCTTATTCTCTTTTCTCTGTCTTCTTTTTCTTCTTCTTCGTCTTCAACATTCTGATCCCTTGAGGCACACTTCTGCAGATACTACCTGCCTTTATATATTTGTATGACTGGCCTTTTCTTTCTAATAAGTAACTGAATGTTAATAGGTCTGCTTAGATATTTATCTCTCCATCGTCTTCTTGGTCTGCCTCATGGTATACGATCATTAAACTCCCTTGTGTTCACAAATAAATGGTCTCAGTCCTGGTAAACAGATTGCATCTAGTGTAACAAATACCCACAGAACGTAGCTCACATCAGATACAAGGAAGGAGGTTTTAACGAACGATTGTCTTCAGACCTTTAAGTTGAGTTGATTCAAGAATTGATATCACATCACTCAGGGCATTCCTAAAAGCGCGCTGTGTCCTTCTTTAGCTGCCGGTGCAGAATTCCTATATCAATGACACCAGTAGCATTTGGATTATACGTCCGTCTTGCTATTCCACTGAGCGTCGATCATCTGCCAGAACCCCTCGTCACTCCCAGCTGCATCAATCTCACCGGACTGTGGTGATCTATCTGCTCCTCCGAACTGTACACGCTCTCCCACAATGTCCTAACCAGGTCTGCCTTATCATGCATCAGTATTCCAACAAACTATGCAGACTCAGTCAGTCTGTCCACCTGTTCATTTCCCACACTCCGGCACTAGAAAAAAAGATTTAGACAATGCTCCTCACCCATGACCTCCGAAGCAGAGCGGGCATGCCATGCTGCACAAAACATGCATAACCTCACCTTCCTCAGCATGCTTCAAGTTGCAAACATAATCAGATTTGTTACAGCGTCAAATGCTTGATCCGTTCTGCTTTCTGTCGCTGTGGCCTCACCCACTGTCGCTGTTGCCTCACCCACTCTCACTGTGGCCTCACCCACTCTCACTGTGGCCTCACCCACTCTCACTGTGGCCTCACCCACTCTCACTGTGGCCTCACCCACTCTCACTGTGGCCTCACCAACTGTCGCTGTGGCCTCACCCACTGTCGCTGTGGCCTCACCAACTGTCGCTGTGGCCTTACCCACTCTCAATGTGGCCTCACGAACGGTTGCTGTTGCCTCACCCACTCTCAATGTGGCCTCACTAACTGTCGCTGTTGCCTCACCCACTCTCAATGTGGCCTCACGAACTGTCGCTGTTGCCTCACCCACTCTCAATGTGGCCTCACCCACTCTCACTGTGGCCTCACCCACTCTCACTGTGGCCTCACCCACTCTCACTGTGGCCTCACCCACTCTCACTGTGGCCTCACCAACTGTCGCTGTGGCCTCACCCACTGTCGCTGTGGCCTCACCCACTCTCAATGTGGCCTCACGAACGGTTGCTGTTGCCTCACCCACTCTCAATGTGGCCTCACGAACTGTCGCTGTTGCCTCACCCACTCTCAATGTGGCCTCACGAACTGTCGCTGTTGCCTCACCCACTCTCAATGTGGCCTCACAAACTGCCGCTGTGGCCTCAACCACTCTCACTGTGGCCTCAGCCACTGCCGCTGCGGCTCCACCCACTCTCACTGTGGCCGCACCCACTGCATACATTATTCATTTCATACATCGTTTAACACAGTGGCTCTCAACCCTTCAAATGCCGCGACCCAATAATTCAACTTCCCTCATGTTATGGCGACCCCCAAACCATTATTTTCCTTGATAACTTCAATGAATATGTGTTTTTCGGTGGTCTTATACAACCCATGTGAAAGGGTTGTTCAACCCGAAAAAAAGGGCGCGACCCGCAGGTTGAGAACCGCTCGTTAAACAGACAGAAATAAACATCATCAAACCGTCTAAGGCTTATTTACAAACGCTGGAATGAGGCTTTTTACTATACTAACATTTATTAACATGCATAAAAACATAAAAGCTATAAACAAAGAGGCTTAGCTGAACAGACAGGCCATGGGAGATACTGGAAGAGAGGTTTATAGACACATAGCTAGCCCTGATCCTAACAACAGCATTAACTATTTAACAAGAAGGGACCAGGCCTCCATCTTCAGACTCAGAACACAACAAACTCCACTCAATGGATACCTAAACAGAATACAGCCACAACACTCCCCAGAGTGCCAGCTATGTAACTACCCCTACGAAACTGTTGACCATCACATCTTTGAGTGCCCAAAACTCAGCGAGACTAGAGGAACGCTACTCCCTCTGAGACTAGACAAGTGGAACACCTTGTACGGAGGAAAAGAACAGCTTGTGAAAACATGTAAATTCTACTACATGGCACTGGGCCAAAGGGCGAAAGCTCATGCGCTTCTGGATCAATAACAACAACAACAACAATATAAATATGCATGATTAAAATGAGATTTTCCCAGTGTGGGTCCTGTGTCTGGTTGTTGAGGGAGGGAGAAACTAGATTAACTTCCTCATAACAAGCATGTCGTAAAAGGTGACAAATTATGGGTGTTTTCTTCAAAGTCAGAGTGCATCTACATGAAAGGCGAGTAACCAACAGCCTGCATAAAAATATGCCAGTTTTGTAAACAATTTATGTCCACACAAAAACTTAAGTTCTGGAACAAGATCAAAGTCCAGAACTGGACGAACAATCCGAATTTTCCGCTAGAGTGTTCAGCCAGTGAAAACTAAAGAAAAAGAAAGACAATAATGATATTACGACGAAGTGGACACAGCACGAGAATTGTTTCTTAACGCCATTGCTCGCTGAGTCGTAGACGCTCAAACCATTGCTTACCCCACATCGTCTGCTGCTGAAACTCACCCTGAGTACAGAATTATGAAACTGCGGTCATAATCTTTAAGCTACTTACGACGATTTAAAAAGTCAGTAACCACAACATCATCATTCTGAATGATCATGGAAATAATAAATAGTAAAGTAAGAAAACAATGTCTAACACTCTGTCTGAGATGTTCGAAAAAAAAAAAAAAAAAAACCGAGAAACGAGTGAATGTTTACTGTAACATTGTTCGTTTAAAGATGCATTCAAATGCGATTTAGGCAGTGATTTTTGATGTATGTACTAGTATAGTGGTACGAAAAGTCTGGAAATCCAAACAGTTACAGCAGAGGAACGAAACTCCGACTCTACAACAGCGTTATTTTGCAAGTTCTTCTTTATGGAGCGGAATGCTGGAGAATGACCAAAAAGGATGCACACAAGCTGTCCACCTTCCACCACACATGTCTACGTAGAATTATCACAATTTTCTAGCCAGATACAGTCTCAGACACTAAACTACTTCAAGTCACAAACCAAGAAACTTTAGACAGTATGATAACCAGGAGAAGATGGGAATGGCTTGGCCACGTTATGAGATTGAATCCTGATATACCTGCCAAAACAGCTCTCACATGGATAAAAGAGGGAAAGAGAAAAAAGGGGCGCCCAAAAACAACATAAAGATGAACGATGGAAAGTGACCTGAGTGCAGCATCTTTGACATAGAAAACTGCACTGCAGATTGCACAGGACAGGAAAGCATGGAAAGTCCTCTCTAAAGCCTCATGAGCTACTAGGCATAAACAGAATTGATGATGATGATAGTGGTACAGAGTTTTAGACAAAGTGATACATTACAACTTTCTTGAAATTAGCCAGGAGCTCTGAATAAATGGTGGAGATCTCGGGATTATAAGAGATGTATATGGGGCAAAGGTTTTGCCGTCGGAAATAGAAGATTACCGTCTTAGTTAAGAGCAACAAAAGAGGCGTTAGACAAGGACATAATTTGTCATCTGTTTTGTTAAATATTGCAGCTGAATGAAGAGCCGACGTCACAGCAATTGTGGAGGGGGGAGTTGGTGGTTAAGTGTTTTTTTTAAAAATACATTTCATATTATTTAAAGTACACTATTATGTTTGTTTACCATTCAGATCATTATTATTAATGTTGTTATTATTATCATCATCACCATCATCATCATCATTATTATCATCATGAATGCACACACACACAAATACTTTCAAAGAGAAAACCTGTACATGGTTAATGTAGGCGCCATTTGGTCACATCACACAATTCGGCTGCTAAGCTGCGACTCTTTATTTTGTGGGGCTGGGGTGGGAGTCAAGGGACCACCTGCTTAGTTCTGTCTCCGATCCATACAGCAGTACTGATTTCACATGACAATTACAAAATATTGGTTGAAAAATTTTTTTTTTTAACTGCTACAGTTGTCCTGTCGGCTGTGTGGCTAAGTCGATGCGAACGCTTCGTAATGCCAGGATGCTGGGTTCGATCCCAGCTGCGGGCTATGCGCCTTGCGTTGGTTTCGTATCAAGAAAGCCGACCTGCAAAGGCAATGGCAAACTACTGGACGTAAATTTGCCTAGAAAAACCATACAACAGGCAGGGGCTGTTGGGGTTGGTTCTGCAACGTCCTGTAAAGGATACGAAATTAACCTAACAGATGACCTACTGTTATGAAAGCTGTCCTTGACCTTTTGTATAAGTATTGTTTTACCCATGGGAGTCGCCGTGGCGTTGATGGCTAGACGCCCTCCTTGCGGATCGCAAGGTCGTGGGTTCGTGTCCTGACGGAGCCCGAATTTTGTTCAAAAATGACCTTGACTCCAAGGTCGGCCCAGCCTTGAGTGGTTACCAGGTCATTCTGGGAAGTAAAGGCGGCCGGCGTGATACTGACCACATCATCCACCAAGTGCCGATTGGTCTGTAAAAATATAGATCCAGCCTCATATTTCCAATATGCAAAAAGGCGTGGAAAAGGGGCCTTTTATTTTCTATTTAAAAACCTCTATCAGTTCCTCTGTGTCTACATTACTGCCTAAAGAGGTGTACAAATCCACGTCTTGGGGTGCACTGAATTAAGATAAATCACATTACTATTTGCTATATTGTCTCTTTTATTCCTTCCAATCAACTCTTTTGTTCGCCTTTTTTTTTTAAATATTGAAATTCACAAACTCTACGTCTTACAACAGTACTAAGACAAACCTCCTGAGCATAAAGGTTTGAAGGTTTTGAACAACGGATCAACATCATGGCACTCGAGTAGTAACCCATAAGTGCTCCGTTCTTCTTCTAACTCAAGTCTGAGACGGAAGAAGCTCAGCACAGTGCACAGGCTCTGTAGCACCGGCTAGGATCCTGAAATATTTTGGGCTACATTTTTAACTCTAAATTTTGCCCGGGCGGCGCTGTTAGGCTACTCTTTTTGATTTCCAACTGCCAATTGAATTTTACGCGCGCAACAATGCACACGGGCGTCCGATCTCACTACCCAGAGACCGGGGGGAATTCCTAGAAGCCGAAGTCTTCGTGAAAACAAATCTCAGCCCTTACCGGGGATTGAACCCGGAACCTCTAGCACTCCAGACGGACACCATCCATGCCTGGAGACACGCGGCAGACCCCCGATAACGAGCAAAGAATTAACAAACATGCACTACAATGGGAAACATAGGGAATAAGGAAGTGGGGACGTGGTGAGAAGAAACATTAAAATGAACGTTGATGAGACAGGCCAAAGGTTTTCGACTAGATTCTGTCACGATATAAAAGATATTTCCCAGGAGAGAACGGAATTAAGGAATATACTGCAATCCCTACGTAATATATAATGTTACGAAAAAAAAAAAAAAAAACAAGGATGATGATGAAAGACCATTTAAAAATAAATTTCTCCTTCTTTCGTTCGCTTGAAATAAATTATCTGTATCTGCAATGTTGCTTGCAGTATGAACTTCACCGTCTTTTGTCATTCCCTCAGCGACCCGTAAAGTTTGACCTGCACCGATGTTTCTCTTGGCCAAAAGTGTTGCCTTGATATGTTGTATTTGGGACAGTCTTAGAGGAAATGATAGGTTGTCTCAGGTGCCAATCCACAAGTGCACATGCAGGTAAGTTGTACCCCACTAGGACATCACACAAGCGATAAACACTCAGTGACACAAAGTGCCACCAAGCGGATGAGGATCACCCCGTGGTGAAGTCCCAGAAACTCCCGCTTCGCCGTTAGGCCATATTTCAGGCCCGGCTATATTTAGGGCCCCAGGCAAAAGCCAGGGTGGGGTTTTCAAAATAACTTTAACAAAAATTTCACTTCATGAGGGAATGACGATTACATAAAACGTGTAAATGGCTGATTCGCCGATTTTAAGTTTTGTGTACATGTGGCTGCAATAGCCATAGTGTCCCGTAAAAGTAATGTTAAGTAAAAAGATAAAGTAAAGGACCCTTTTCCACGCCTTGGGGCCTTTTATAGACCAATCAGTACAAGATGAGTGATGTAGTCAGCTTCAAGTTAGCCGCCTTTACTTCCCGAGACTGCACCTGGGACCCACTCAAAGCTGGGTCGACCTGGAAGTCAAGGTCATTTTTGGAGAAAAAAAAAGTCCGGCTCTGCCAGGCAGCGAACCCAGGAACTTCTGATCCGTACGCGGACGTCCAGCCACGGCGACTCCCAAAAAATAATATTACCCAACTGCTAAAAGCATTGCGATCCACAGAACTATTTGTAAAATATTACAAGTGGCAGAAAACTGGACTTTCCTCCTGCTTCGACCCTTAGCAATCAATTAGCACAGAATTGAGCAATATTTGTGTCTGTGTTTTGTCTTCACATGTCCTCACGTTCGTGTACATCTAGGATGTGCGCATAAAACGTACGCAAAACAAGACAGATGAGAATACAAATAGACGCATAAAGAAGATTAACACAGTGCGTCTCAAAACGCTGTCATAGTTTAACAAACATCTTGAAATGTCCTTTACGGACGAACACGAATTTTTGCATGTGGCTTCAGATTTCTCATGGCCTAGTGATTTTATAATTCACATCTGCGCATATGTTGCTGTTTTCTTGATGCCGCAAATGATTGTGATCTCTTTTGACAAAAACTAATGTTTCCCTGACAAAAGAACATACAGAAAGAGACACATGTGTAGGAGATTGTCTGGAAATCAATTCACGACGGTAGCCATGCGTAGTGATTATTTTAAAATGTCTATATCCCACTCATTGAAAAATCCGCAACTCACGAGGGACTTACGCTGGAGATGACCACCTGAAAACGAAACGCCTTTGACACGCGTGCAATGTGAGTTTCTGAAAAATTAGCTTACACAGTATAGTCAAGTTGCTGTAAGCATGGTGACTGTTGTTTTGAAACGGTGCCTGGTGTGTGTGTGTGTGTGTCTGTGTGTCAGTGTGTCCTTTGGCCTCTCTCATCAACGTTCATTTTATTGTGTTTGTGTGTGTGTGTTTGTGTACGTTTGTGTATGTGTATAACCATGGTGACTGTTTGCTTTGAAACGGTGCCTGGTGTGTCTGTGTTTGTGTGTGTGTGTATGTTTGTGTTTATGCTGTTTGTTTGTGTGTTAGTGTGTGTTGTGCGTGTGTGTTTGTGTATGTTTGTGTCTGTGTAAGCATGGTGACTGTTGTTTTGAAACGGTGCCTGGTGTGTGTGTGTGTTGGTATGTCTGTTTGTGTGTGTGTGTCTGTTTGTGTGTGCGTTTGTGTGTGTTTGTGTGTGTTTGTGTTTGTAAATCTGTGTGTTCATGTGTGTGTTCGTGTGTTTCTGTGTGTGTGCGTGTGTGTTTGTATGTGTGCGTGTGTTTGTATATGTGCGTGTGTGTTTGTGTGTGCGTGTGTGTCTTGTGTGTTTGTGTTTGTAAGTCTGTATGTTCGTGTGTTTCTGTTTGTGTGTTTGTATGTTCGTCTGTTTGTGTGTGTGCGTGTGTGTGTGTGCGTTTTTGCGCGTGTGTGTTTGTGTGTGTGTGTGTGTATTTGTGTGTAAGCATGGTTGCTGTTTGCTTTGAAACGTTGCCTGGTGTGTGTGTGTGTGTGAGTGTGTTTGTGTGTGTGTTTGTGTATGTTTGTGTTTGTGTACGTGTGTGTTTGTGTGTGTTTATGCTTGAGTGTGTTGTGTAAACCGCAAATAAGGCGAAATTAAAATCTAATGTTAGTTTACATTTTTTTTTAAATAATACAAAGGAAATGATTACCAACAGGCTGCACGCTAGGTTTCAACAATTTTACACCGAACTGTTACAGAATTAAAGATTTTTAATTTTTGTCAGGACTTCTGAAACGCACTGTAGAAAACCACCCGGGTCAGTGAACTGCTATAGTGTAGCGACTAGAAGCTCGCTTGCCGGACGGAAGGTCTAAAGTTCAAATTCACAGAGGCAGATTTTTTTTGTTCTTTAAAATGGATCGTGACTTCCATGTCGTCAGGATCCGAAGGTCGCAGGTTCGATTCGACAAGTGGAGCCGGACTTTATCATGGGCATCAGTAACCGCTGTGGTGTAACGGCTATTCGCTCGCCTGTGTATATGAAGGCCGTGGGTTCAGTTCTGCGGATATGGACTTATTTTAAAAAATGCCCTTAGCCCAAAAGTCGACCTAGCCTTAAGTGGGTATCAGGTACAATCCTGGAAAGTAAAGGTGGCCGGCGTGAAGCTGACCCCATGACCCACCGAGTGCCGATTGGTCTTTAAAATATAAGTCTAGCTCTCTATGCCCGATACGACTGGAGAGGTGGAAGGGGTTCTTTACTTTAGTTTACTTCCATGTCGACCCGACATAAAACGATAAAATAAAGATCCCTTTACAGGCCACTGGTACATCGAGCATATGAGTATAGGCTTTAATTTTTATACATCGATTTGGATGTAGTCAACATCATACCGGCTGCCTTTGCCTCGCAGCACTTTACGGTGTACCCGTTTAAGGCTAGATCGACCTCGAAGGACCTAAAATGGGTACCAAGTAAACTCCTAGGAAGTAATGGCGGTTGGTGTGATGTTGACGATATCATCCAGTTAGTGTCCATGGGGTTCCAGAACCCCACGGTAGGAGGAAAAACGACTAGACTCACTACCCCTCTTCATAAGCATGTGGTAAAATCCGACTAATTGGGTCCCTTTGAAGTCGGAGTTTCCCTGCCAAAGAAGCGAGGAACCAACAATCTGCGTACAGATAAGACAGAACTGTAAAACGGATGTGGACGCAAAAAGTTTTAGAACAAGACTAAAGTTCATTAGTTGACGAACAGCCAGGACGTTCCCTCGGGAATTTATCGCAGTGAACGCAAAGAAGAAAGAAGAAGATTTCCACTCTTTCTCTGCCATCGAAATATTGTTTGTGTCTTCTTTGCTCACATTACCAGCACGAAAACATTGCTTCGGCATTCAAGATGTTCATTTCTACTCAAGGGCATCAGCCAGCTTCACATCTCGAGTTGGAACACTAGCGACTATTCCAACGACGATAACGATAGGAATGTAAGACGATGGTGTTTAGGAGTAAGAGGGCGATGACAATATTGATGATAATGTTGATTATGATGATTAACCTACTGTAAAATGAAACGGAGGTCTATTGGATGTAAATGTTACGGGACAATTCTTCAAATTGTGTAGATAGAAAATAGGAATAATCCACACATGGTAAAGGCATTTTACATTAAAAAAAACAGAACACTACCGATTATAATCAGCAACATTTCGCGAACGCGCGCGCGCACACAAACACACACACACACACACAACACATACACACACTCACAAACATACACACAAAGAACACTTTTCGCATATTATACTCCACAGCTGTTTGAAGAAATTGTTTGTAAAGACTGTTTGTAAACATTGTTTGTAAAGCTTGTTTGTCGAGATTGTTTGTAAAGATTGTTTGTAAAGATTGTTTGTAAAGATTGTTTGTTATGAATATTTGTAAAGATTATTTGTAAAGATTATTTGTAAACATTGTAAAGACTGTTTGTAAAGATTGTAAAGATTGCTTGTAAAGATGGCTTGTAAAGAACAGTTAGGGAAAATATGGTTCAAACAGAGACGGTTAAGTGTTGACCAAAACGAATGTTTACACCGGATAGTGAGTTCATACCATCAAAAAGATACTTTAGGATACTACGAAAATATAAATAAAGTAATAAAAACAGAGCACAAACAAACAAAGACATACCTGACGAGTCCTCCGAGCAAGTATTTAGAAATTACACAAGCATTTTACTGATAAATAAATGAAGCGTATTTGAATATAAATGAAGGACTAGCGGCAAACGTCCATTACTAATCCCAGCAGACGTGAATGGAAAACGAGGCTGGGCGAATCCGTACAGGTCAACGGCTTATGAGAGGAGACAACAGAATGTGTGTGGCACACTTGAGTCGTGTTTAGGTCACGGCTGGTCATCGTGGATAAGACTGGGCTCATGCCGCCTAATGCTCCAACACTAACCATACAATAAGTAACAGGAAAAGGACCCTTTTCCACGCCTTTAGGCGTATAAGGCATATAGGGCTAGACCTATATTTTATAGATCAATTGGCACAAGGATCTAGCTGTCCCCGAGGCTTTTAATATACAGAAAGCATTTGTAAACAAACTGAAAATTTACTTGACTGAATATGAACAAGAAACAGATGGCGCTAAAAGATGAAGGCTTGGGCACTTCCAGCCTCTTCTAGAAAAGTCTTTAAGTGCACGAGACCCTGAGCACCCCACCCCCACTCCCATCCCATCCCCGTTTGTAACACTCTGAGGGGGCTGAATGGCTTCTTCGAATCACGTATAGTCAGTTTTTGTGATACGTTTGCCTCTAATTCGTCAGCGCCTGTGGTTTGGGTGTTGTGAGCGCATCTCATAATTGCTAGGTGCCCTGTTCGATTTCAGCTGCGAGCCATTTGTCAGCAGACTGCTAGGAATAGATGCCGACAATGGTACCGAGAGCCGACCGTCCAGTAACCAACATAACATTGCCTTGTAAACTTTATTAATTTATTTATACATTTCGTATTATTTCAAATATATTATTATATTAACTTTCCCATTTAAAACATTATAATACGTTTTATTATATTACGCACGTATACGAGGCATACCCCTTGAGGGGTCCGTCCCCACAGGTCTCCACCCCTCCCCCTCGACATTTGTTTTTAAAAACCTTTTAGAAAGGAAAAGTTTAAAGCAGGCGAGCAATATAAAGACAACGATATGTTTGGATGGGAAACATCGAGAGATATATATGAACAGCCATCTGAGAAACTATAACAGCTGTTTGCTAAAGGAATATCTTAACTGGACAAATGAGACATGCTGAAGATCATTTAGGAACGAATGCTGATAGAAAACACTGGCGTGGGATAAAATAACATGTGTAGATTAAAGTTTGAACAACAGATCAACATCATGGCACACGGGTAGTAACCCATAAGTGCTCCGTTCTCCTTCTAACTCAAGTCTGAGTCTGAAGAAGCTTAGTACAGTACACAGGCTCTTTAGCACCGGCGAGGATCCTAAAATACTTTAGGCAGAATTTTAACACACAATTTTGCCCAGGCAGGGACCGTTAAGCTACTCCTTTCGATTTCCAACTGCCAAGGGATTTTTGTACGTCCGCAACAATGAAAACTGCGACCAATCTCACTACCCAGAGACCAGGGGGAATTATTAGACATCCAAGTCCACGTGAAAAAAAATCACAGCCCTTACCGGGTATTGAACCCATAATCTCAAGCACTCAGGGCGGACACCATGCCTCGAGACCACGCAGCCCCTTATGACACGTGTAAAAAGATAGGAACTGGGAATCAAACTTGGATCCGGCAAGGAGGGACGTATGAGAGGAAGAGAACCACTTGTGTACAGTCAGTTTGCTACGGGAACAGTTAGCATCTACAACTTAGAAAATTGGAACAGGCAGAAGATTGGCTGGATCTGCAGCACTGGGTGCTGAATTGATACATGACAACGCAGATGTGGCCAAGGCCCTTTGTCAACAAGCAACTGAATTAGTAGAGAAAGTAGATTAATATTGCCTGTAGAGAATGAGGCCGGTAGCTGAAATATTGTGGTCATATCAAGCGCCATGACGGATGGGAAAATAATTATAGCAGAAGGCATGGTACCAGGAAGGAGGGGCGGGGGCCGACCAGCACAAAGATGGGCACAGGATATATAAGTGACTCCTTGAGTATGAAAGTACATGAGGCGTGAGAGCTGGCGAGAGACCAAGTTTCTTTCAGACAGACCGTGATGAGAGCGACGTTCTGCAAAGGAAGTGCTACATGATGATGAGAGAATGAGGCACCTGGGTGTAACCAGAGAGTCTGGCCGGCTCACCACACTCAAAGGAAAGGTAAGACGGACACATAACCAGATTGTGACCGGTACCATCAGTATTGGAACTCTGCGCTGGCTGCTGAAGATGAAGACAGAGCATGCATGTGAATGCCCCGAGTGTTGTGATGTCAATTCTTGACTCAACTCAACCTTAGGACATTTGCTGCAGGAGACATAGCATCCCTTGGTAGGGTCAGTGTGCTATGATGTCGATTCTTAAATTGGTTATCAGCAGGTGTTTCTTCTGGTGGTAAACAGTACGGGTACCTTTTTAAGCATGACCTTTTTCGGTACTACTGTGATATGCACTTTGTGGTGAGTACTGGCACCCTTTTATATACTTTGTGTTGAGTACTGGTACCCTTTTATAAACTTTGTGGTAAGTACTGGCACTCTTTTTTAAACTTTGTGGTGAGTACTGGCACCCTTTTTAAACTTTGTGTTGAGTACTGGCACCACTTTATAAACTTTGTGGTGAGTACTAGCACCCTTTTATAAACTTTGTGGTGAGTACCGGCACTCTTTTATAAACTTTGTGGTGAGTACTGGCACCCTTTTATAAATTTTGTGGTGAGTACCGGCACTCTTTTATAAACTTTGTTGTGAGTACTGGCACCCTTTTATAAACTTTGTGGTGAGTACTGGCACCACTTTATAAACTTTGTGGTGAGTACCGGCACCCTTTTATAAACTTTGTGGTGAGTACCGGCACCTTCTTATAAACTTTATGGTGAGTACTAGCACTGTTTTATCAACTTTGTGGTGAGTGCCGCCACCTTTTTTATAAACTATGAGGTGACACCGGTACCTTTTTAAAAACGTTATGGTGAGCACCGGCACCTTTCTGATCAAGAAAGAAGCAGCCCGGCATATTCAGCAATCAACACAACCATGGTGAGTAACAAAGAGTGTTGGAGATACACTGCAGCCGACTCTCATTGCGAAGACGGCACCTGAAAACCTATTGGTTTAGTGACTGCGAGGTGCGGCTCACCTTTCTTAAGTTTCCTGCCTCAATTCCTGAAAGCCCACACAATGGTTGAAGATAGTATTTTCGCGTAGTGCTTGGGAGCGAAGAAATGAGAGGCTCAAAAGGAAACAGTAACGTAAACATCGAGAAAGACAAACATAATTAAACTGTCAGAAACATAAACAAAATTTGGGAAATATTTACATTTTGTGGAAGATCAAGATAGTTCAAGCAGTACAGAAACTGGGGCAAGCCGTTCTTTTCCTTACATGACAGTAGTCTCGGGGTGGCGGCGTGGTTTCAAGGCATAGTGTCCTCCTCGAGTCATAGAGGTTCCGGGTTCAATCCCAGGTAAGGGCTGGGATTCTTTACACGTGGAGTTGGACTTCTAGTAATTCCCCCTGGTCTCTTGGTAGTGGGATCGGACGCCCGTGTGCATTTTTGCGCACGCAAAAAATCCCTTGACAGTTGGAAATCGAAAAGAGTAGCCTAACGGCGCTGCCCGGGCAAAATCTAGAGTTAAAAATCTACACAAAGTATTTCAGGATTCTCACCGATGCTGCACAGTCTGTGCACTGTGCTGAGCTTCTTCGGACCCGGACTTGAGTTAGTAGAAGAACGGAGCACTTATGGGTTACTACCCGTGTTCCATGATGTTGATCCGATGTTCAAAACCTCAAAACCTGAAGAGTGGATGGGAAAATGTGAGGGCATCAAACGATGCTGACTTCCCAAAAAGGTGCTGGTACTCATCACTAAATTAGTTTGTTGTTTATCCTTTACAGGACATTGCAGAACCGATTCCAGCATTTTTTTTTTTTTTAGCATTTCTGGTTTTGTTAGGCAGATTTATATCTAGTAGCTTGCCATTGCTTTCTGGACATTCGGCTTCTGGAAACTACTGTCGAAACCAACACAACGCGCAAGGCCTGCAGCTGGGATCGAACCCGGCACCCCGGCATTACGAAGCGCGTTGGCAACCACCTAAGCCCCAGACGCCGACTCGTCACTACTTTGTTGAATTATTGGTGGTATTTTTGATTCCAGAAAAGTGAGTCCGCTTGAAATGAATCAATGCTAATGTTTAGCGGGATCGGTCTGGAGAGTTGCAATTCTAGTGCTTTTGAAGTTACTGATAATATACCATGGTATCTCGTTGTACCTGGTTATACGTTGGCTTTGGCATGCGTTCAGCTTGGTATACGAACTCTGTGTGGAATACTTGTATGACTCTAAATTGGTCACGATACCGTGTGTCATTTTTGTTTTCCTTCTCTCGATGCAAAACCACAGACAGATGTCAATGACTTTGCAGAAAAGTATCACCTCATTATCCCCCCACCCCCCCCCCCCCCCCCCTTTCCCCCCCAAAAAAAGTCCTAATAATATTGTTCAGAACATAACGGGAAGAAGGCAAAAGCATAGTTTTATCGACAGATTTTTAGTAAAAGTCAAACCAGGTAAGCCTAAGGCTGTTACAAGTAGCGAAAAGAAAAAAGAAGAAAACAATAGAATTTCAGATTCCTGAAATGTTAATTGGAAGGGGATTTTCCTGGCAAACAATAACATCTCCTCCTCCTCCTCCTTCCTTCTCAATACCATCATAGCAGACAATGTATTGATCCGCGCTCATAGAAAGAAAAAGAAAGATGGAAGGACACACTAGACAACATAAAAATCGAAAGCTATATTAACCGTGCCTGGAGTCTAACCTGTCACCTTCAACAGGCGTGTGCACCTTGCCAAGGAAACAAGTGTACTAAGAACATGGTCAGCTAGGCGTTAAGTATATGTGTGTTGTGGTAGTCGTACAAGTTCAGAAACGGATTATGTTCATATACTTAGACACCACTGTATTCTATTTAACTGAATCACATTTTGTGCTTCGACCCAACTTGTTAACAGTTTCAAGTGCAAAAGGCTAGACGTTACATACTTCTTGTTTTTGTATTCAGAATGGATTTTTATATTTTATCATCAATCAATCAGATGACGTCTTCTCAATGGAGGTTGGCTGCAAATGATCTCCAAAACATTCCGTCACTTGTCTTGTTAGTACATTCTCTGGCACCGTTGTGCATGCATTTCTTGGTGTTGTCCTTGCACTTAGTCTTAGCTTTCAATGTCACCGCAATCGGGTCACCCCCTACTTGCTCCGTTCATGTGTTTGTGAAAATCAAAGGAAATATCCCTCAATGTCCCACAACCCAGAAATGTGAACACGCGGTAAATGTATATGGCAGTTCCTAGAGGCGCCAAGGCCAACAGTCGCCACCAGAAATGTAGTTAGTCGTTGATGGAAGTAGTCGGGCACGATAAATTGGCCGTACACAAGTAGAATGATTACACAACACATTTCACCAGACCAAAAGTAAATCAGCTACCGGCCATATTGAATACCACGATTCATCGTCTGACAAATGAAAGGCATTCCACAGGAACGAAAAACCCAGCTCACAGGCTGCATCAAGCCCTAAACTCTGTAGCTCAGCCAGCGAAACCGTCAACTACAGTCCATCTGAGAAAACTGCAATCACAAAGCGTTATTAAAGCCTTAACATTCCGCATGCCTAGTCCTCCATTTTACACCCGAAGTCCTTCCATTGTTATCGTGTATGCCTCTTGCACTCTTATTGTTTACTTTTCAAAGGTGTATTTCCTTTAATCTGGTCTAAATATTTGAGTTGTCTTATATTTATTTCGTTAAACAAGTCTCTTTTCATTCACATTCACAATGCTTTCCGTCTCTACGAACTGCAACCTATTCTTCCGTACATCAATATTTGCAGAGACTCAATTCAAGTTTCTAGTTACTTGTTCATAGTCCAGGTTCCATCGCCATACAGCTAGGTTGAGATTTTTCAAAACTTGACTCTCATTTTCAAAGTGTTCTTTGCCTCTATGTTATGTTAGTTGCTTATCCTTTACAGAACATCGCAGAACAAACCCCAGCATTGGCTATTGTGATTTTTGTAAGGCAAATGTGCGTCCATTTGCCATTGCTTTCTAGACGGTTGACTTCTCGATACACTGTCGAAGCCAACGTTAGGCTCATGGTCCGCGGCTGGGATCGAAATCAGCACCCCGGCTTTACGAAGCGCGTGAGCAACTCCTTAGCCATAAACGCTTGCTTCTATAGCTGTCAAAATATTTTTAAATGAGAGTTGTTTTATTGTTTTATTATATTATATGAAGCGAAAGCACGGACAGAAAAGGGGGGGGGGGGGGCAAAAATAATAGCAGAAGACATGGTTCCAAGAAAAAGGCTAACCAGCACACACAAAGATGGGCACAGGGAATACGTGACAAATTGGGTAGAATAGTACAAGCACAAAAAACACTTGAAACCCTATGTAGTTGAAGCACCTGACAATCAAGATATAAGAAGACCACTAAAACAACACCAGATCCCACCACGACCCTTTGCTATCTTCCCAAAGCAAATAACTGCAATAACCTTTTTGAGATAAGCAGATCCCGCTCCTTGGATGCACCAAAGGGTCAACACCCCCCCTCCCCCCACCCTCACTCCGAAATCGACTTGACGGTGGAACAGCCAATCCAACGATCCGGAGCCTAGCACAATGCCAACCAGATACAAAAACAGCCAAACGACAAGAAACCACAACAAAAAGCCAGACGATAAGAAACCACAACAAACAGCCAGACGACAAGAAACCACAACAGCCAGCTTTACGACTGGAAACCACAACAAACAGCCAAACAACAGGGAACCACAACAAACAGCCAGACGACAAGAAAACACAACAAACAGCCAGACGACAAGAAACCACATCAAACAGCCAGACGACAAGAAACCACAACAAACAGCCAGACGACAAGAAACCACAAAAAACAGCCAGAGGACAAGAAACCACAACAAACAGCCAAACGACAAGAAACCACAACAGCCAGCCAGACGACACAAAAAAATCACAACAAACAGCCAGACGACAAGAAACCTCAACAAACAGCCAGACGACAAGGAATGACAACAAACAGCCAGACGACAAGAAACCGCAAATAACAGCCAGATGACAAGAAACCACAACAAACAGCCAGACAAGAAACCACAACAAACAACCAGACGACAAGAAACCACAACAAACACCCAGCGACAGAATACTGAAAGAACAATTTAAAACCAGATGAGATGAAGACCAGAAATGTCACCATGAATATAGCGGACAGGGCAGAGAGCAGCAATGCTTTCTGACCCCAGCTGAAAGTGGTCACGGCAAATATTGAACTGATTTGGATTGGAAAGTTTACGAGGTGAGACAGCTGCCGAGAGACCAAAGGACTTGCTATATTAGGATGATGATTATATTATAATACGCCTTTTTATGATGAGGAAGAGTATAATAAATGATGTTTTCTTCGTGCACTATTAGGTGCTTTGTTAATATTCTACCCCAAAGAGGGAAAAACCACAGGTCATGGGACAGTCTAATATTTCAGGGGGTGGTAGATAGGCTGCAAGCAGTCATGGGACTTAAGCTACATGCAGTTGTGGTACCTAGGCTGCACTCTCTAGTACGACGTAGTTGGGTTGGGGTTAGGGCCAGTTCTTGATGTTTTGGAGTCGTTTAAAAGAAAACCGGGAAACCCAGTCTTACCAACCTCTAAAATGTTGGACTGTTCTGTGACGTCATCTGGGGGGTGGAATATTATTAAAGCACCCACGAATATGTTGTCTCTTAGAGAAACTAAACAAGCCGTCTACATTAGAGAGGAAGCAGACACGGTGTAGAGGCTAGACGCTAGTCTGCGAAGCTGAAGGTCGTGTGCTTAATTCGGAAGGGAGCTAACCCTTTTTTTTATGACCTTGACCCCTAGGTCGACACAGCCTCAAATAGGTATCGGGTAAAGTCCTGAGAAGTGAAGGTGGCCGGCGCGATGCTGACCACATCACCCATCGAGTACTGATTGGTCTAAAAAATATAGGTCTAGCCCTAAATGCCCAATACGTCTGAAAGCGGGGAAATTGGTCCTTTACTAAGTCAGAGATATGTGGGGGCGGGTTGGGGGAGGGGGGGAGTTGAATTTTTAAAGAAACAGTGAACGAAAGAGTTGTCTAAGAAGGAAGACGACGGCCTCACTTCAGATGTTGTGTCCTGCACATAATGAAGCGCCATCACTTCACAACCCACATATGATTTTCGAAAACCTTTAATTCATTTTCAGTTCATTGAGTCTTTGTTTTCTGCCAAAATGACGCCACTTCACCCCACATGGGAAATATCTTACATTGATAATATATACTTCTCTACAAAGAAAATGATAGATTACTTATCCGATATGGAATAAATTTTAGTTTATTTAGAAAAGATAAGTTGTTTTCCTGTAAGAAAGACTGATATCCTATTATCTGCGTGCGATGGAAAGGCAAGATTGTTTTTGCCTGCATCTGTTTTATGACTTGTTCTGTGTCAGTGAATGATTGTATGTTTTTGTATGTAAATAACTAAAGGGTTGTTTTCCCAAGCAGAGGTGATTTACTGTCCGCTTACTTGCTGTTTTGCTCGTGCGTGCAAGTCGATTGCAAGAGCTGGGTATCCGTGGCTAAGTGATGTATCCGTCTATCTTTTCGTTTTAATTGATGGATTGCTGTTGCGTGGGAGCGGTTAACGCAGTTTTCGTGTCTCTCAGACTGCTATTTGTCCATCTCTTAATGTTGCCTTCCCTCCTGTATCGCTGTCTACCTCTTGCTCTGTTGCCGTGTCTCCCAGACTGCTGTTTTTCTATCTCTTAATTTCGTGTTCCCTTCTGTATCACTGTCTACCTCTTGCTCTCTTGCCCTTTTTCTTCCAGTATGTGTTTATCATCATCAACTAGCATGTCTCTTACAGAACGTCTCCCTCGTCCGGACACGCCTGAATGTAGCTAGCTCTCTCTCTTTTTCTCGAGCTAGTTCTCCAGCCCTATGTGCTTTCGTGCACCCTTGATGTCTTGTATCTATCTAAACAGAGGTCAGACTATGCCTCGTTTACCGAAAACTGTACCCTCCATGACCGTTTTTTTTTTCTGCATGATGTTTAACATGGCCGAACTACAATCAGCATTCAAGACAGATGGAACCAGATCAAAGAAACATAAAAATCAACTAGCAGTAACATATTAGGAACCAGGAAACAACACCCCAAAGAATGGATAAGTAGTCAAACCATGGACTATATTGCCAAGCGAAAAAGAATAAAGAGCCTCATAAATCACACTAAATCAGAACGTCAGAAAGGCAAACTAATGTTAGAATATAGCGAACTAAATAAAATGACAAAGAAAAGTGCCAGAGCTGACAAGAGAAGATTTATGGAAAATCTTGCAGAAACAGCCAAAAATGCTGCTAAAGCACATGATCTACAAACCCTACACAAAATTACCCAGCAAATTTGCGGAAACAGAAACAACTATCACAGCATACCCATCAGAGATAACCAAGGCAGACTGCTCACCACAGAACAAAAACAAGTCATGCAGTGGACTGAACACTTCTCCGGCCTCTTGAACAGACCTGATCCTGAAAATCCCCCAGATATTCAACAAGCCTCTCAGGACATTGACATTATTACTGAACCACCAAGCAAACAAGACATCCTTAAAGCTATCCACACTTTAAAGAACAACAAAGCACCAGGCAAAGACGAACTGCCAGCAGAACTTCTCAAAGTAGATCCCAACACAACTGCTAGCATTCTAGAACCATGTTCAAGGATTTTTTGCGAAAAAGAAGTGTTGTCTGTTGACTGGACTAAAGGAACAATAGTCAAAATCCCCAAAAAAAGGAGAATTAACAGACTGCAATAATTGGAGGGAAATTACTCTATTCTCAGTACCAAGCAATAATCATCATCATGCGGCTTGAAAAAGGAGTAGATAAATGCCTAACGAGTGGAACAAGCAGGATTCAGAAAGGGCAGAGGAACAACTGAGCACATCTTCGCCATACGTAACATTTTAGAACAATGCATTGAATGGCCGAGAATTATATATATTAATTTTGTGGACTTTGAGAAAGCTTTTGACAGCGTCCATAGAGACGGTCAGTGGAAAATTTTACGACATTATGAAATTCCAGAAAAAATAGTCAACATAATTGCTCTCTTCTATAAAGACTTTTCCTGCAGTAAAAAAAATTACATCTTTCCCAGTAAAGACAGGTGTAAGACAGGGATGTGTTATGTCATCTCTCCACTTCAACCTTGTGATTGATTGGATACTAAAGAACACAGTAGACATGACATTAAGAGGCATACGATGGACTCCATTTGCAGATGATATAGCACTTCTATCACATAAACATGAACATATACAAGAGAAAAGTAACAGACTACACTGCACAGTAGAAATTGTGGGACTGAGAATAAATACAAAGAAAACTAAGATCATGACAAACAGTCCAAACCAACAACCAGTGACCATAAGTAACCAATCACTTGAAAATGTAGAACATATCACATATCTTGGCAGTGTGGTGTCCCTACTGGGAGGGACAGAGGAAGACATACAGTCACGTCTGAACAAAGCTAGAGCTGCTTTTGGAAGGATGAGGCAAATCTGGAAATCCAACAATTACTGCAGAGGAACGAAACTCCGGCTCTACAAGAGCATCATTTAGCCAGTTCTTTCTTCGAGAGCGGAATGCTGGAGAATGACCACAAAGGATGCACACAAGCTGTCCACCTTCCACCTCACACGTCTACGTAGAATTATCAAAATGTTCTGGCCAGATACAATCTCAAACACTAAACTACTTCAAGCCACAAACCAAGAAACTTTAGACAGTATGATTACCAAGAGAAGTTGGAAATGGCTTGGCCACGTTATGAGAATGACTTCTGATATACCTGCAAAAACAGCTCTCACATGGACACCAGAGGGAAAGAGAAAATAGGGGCGCCCAAGAACAACATGGAGACGAACGATGTAAAGTTACCTGAGTCTTTGACATGGAAAACTGCACTGAAGATTGCACAGGACAGAAAAGCATGGAAAGTCCTCTCTGAAGCCTCATGTGCCACTAGTCATAACGAGAACTGATGAAGATGATGAATGTTTTGAATATGATGCCGTCTACGAGCCAAATCTGTTCCATACTTAGATTAAGCAGGATGTCGAGTTTTTCTTCTTCTTGATCTATTATGGCAGCGTTTCTCAAACTTTTGTTTGCTGCAGCTCCCTTGTCGGGCACAACAAAACTCGCGGCACACCTACCCTCAAAGCGGTTTGAATATTTAGGAAGAGAAGAAAACACAATGCAAATTTAATGATCAGTTGTCTTGAATGCGATGAATGAAACTGCATGCAGTTTTTATCATTTCCCTTATGTTTATGGGAAGTTTAGTTAATTGAACCCTCAAATCACTTGAAGGTTGATCCTGGTTTTTTTTTTTTTTTTTTTTTTTTTTTTTTTAAAATATAAGCTCACATTGACAATGTATTTTAGCCTTGCCAATAGCCTTGTTTTCTTGAAACACCTGCATCCAGAACTCTTCGCTTTCTTCGTGGTATTTCTGTTTTAAACTGCTGTCTTCGCTGATCTCAAGCAGATTTTGAAAATTTCTTGATATTGCCGCGGCACCCTTGGCATACGCTCGCGGGACCCTTGGATGCCGAGGCTCTCAGTTTGAGAATCGCTGCATTATGGTATTCGAAGCATTTCAGTTCAAAGCTCCAATTTTAAGTTAACAAGGAATATGTAGAAATCCATGACTCACATCCATGAGTTGCTACGGGGGAGATGCATACTCTCTTGAGTTTTTGCTTTAACTCTCTTGCAGGTTCTGTGCCATAGGTTTGCCTCGGGAAGATGCATAATCTCTGCATTTTTACTTCAACCGTCTTACAAGTTCTGTGCGATAGGTTTGCCATGGGGAGATGCATAATCTCTGAATTTTTACTTTAACTCTCTTGCAAGTTCTGTGCGATAGGTTTGCCACGGGGAGATGCATAATCTCTGAATTTTTACTTCACTCTCTTGCAAGTTCTGTGCGATAGGTTTACCCCGGGGAGATGCATAATCTCTGAATTTTTACTTCACTCTCTTGCAAGTTCTGTGCGACAGGTTTACCCCGGGGAGATGCATAATCTCTGAATTTTTACTTCAACTCTCTTGCAAGTTCTGTGCGATAGGTTTGCCACGGGGAGATGCATAATCTCTGAATTTTTACTTCACTCTCTTGCAAGTTCTGTGCGATAGGTTTACCCCGAGAAGATGCATAATCTCTGAATTTTTACTTCACTCTCTTGCAAGTTCTGTGCGATAGGTTTACCCCGGGGAGATGCATAATCTCTGAATTTTTACTTCAACTCTCTTGCAAGTTCTGTGCTATAGGTTTACCCCGGGGAGATGCATAATCTCTGAATTTTTACTTTAACTCTCTTACAAGTTCTGTTCCATAGTTTTGCCACGGAGAGATGCATAATCTCTGAATTGTTGCTTCAACACTCTTCCAAGTTCTGTGCCATAGGTTTGCCATGGGGAGATGCGTGATCTCTGAATTTTTACTTTAACTCGAGCTTTCAAGTCTTGTGCCATAGGCCTTTCATCCTGTTTAGTGATTTATTTTTCCTTTATGCCGTCGCCATTACTGTTCAATAGGAATCGCCGTGGTGCAGCGGCTAGACTCTCTCTCTCTCTCCTGCGGATCGGAAGGTCGTGGGTTCGGATGCTGACACAGCCTGGTTTTTTCTTCCTAAAATTATACTGGCTCCCAGGTCGACCTAGCTTTGAGTGGGATACCAGGCATAGTCCTGGAAAGTAAAGGCGACCGGCGTGATGTTGACCCCATCACCCACCAAGAGCCATTTAATCAATAAAATATAGTAGATCTAGCCTTTTCGCAAAATACGCCTAAAAGCGTGAAAAGGGCTCCTAAAAAGAATAATTGTTCAGTAAATAAGTAAAGGTCCCTTTTCCACGCCTTTAGGCATATTGGGAATATAGGGCTAGACCTAGATTTGTAGACCTATCGGCACTTGGTGAGTGATGTGGTCAGCATCACGCCGGCCGCCTTAATTGGGACTTGCGGGCGAGAGTCTGTACAGAATATTTATAATTTAATCACGCCAGGGCACTGACAAATAATTCGTCACAGTGAAAATTAATAATGTAATCACGGCCTGGCTTTACAAATATAATTCGTCTCTGTATTTGGGAGAAAGGTAATATTTAATTGGTTCTTTTAACAAAGTCTGGATCAAATAAACACTGGTTGACCTTTCATTCATACTTGCTCAGGCTAGTCTATGTTACAAGGATGTCATGTTGTATAGTTTTCTTCACGAAGCTTAGTATTGTGTCTTACCTTGTTGTTGTGTGCAGCGGCTCGAAATAACACAGCAATTTACATTAACTGTCAGCGTCAATTTAATCACGCACTGGCGCCGAAGAACAGTTCGTCTATGGTTCTTATCTCTTCATTTCTCACACAATAATACGTGACGCATAGACGAATTATGTGTAAGTGCTATGGCGTGATTAAATTAATAATATTCTGGGTAGACTCTCGCCCGCAAGTCCTAATATATTTGGTTTAAATTCGCATCCAGGAGGTCTTTCTAAAACTGACCTTGGCTTTCAGCTCAACCTAGCCAGAATCGGATACTAAGAAATATTCCCGTTGAAGTAAAGGCGGCCGGTGATATTTTGACCACATCACTCACAGAGTGCCGACTGCTCTTTAAAAAAAAAAAAAAGTCTTCTCTGTTCCGCCGCTGGCGTTATAAAAAAGGTTCTTTACTTGTGTTGACAGCCTTTCTCACAGATCTCACTTAATAGGTGGTTACTCAGACTTTTAATTCCCCATTTTAACGCTGTGATTTATACAAGTGGAATAAAACATTTAATGGACTCAAGAAATCTCATAGTCTGGGACAATTCAATGCTGTCTTCATGGAAGTTGTCCGAACCAAATACAATTACAGTAATGTTTTGGACGGGCACGTATTTATGTGTGAGTGTGTGGGTATGTGTGTTTTTGCTACTTAAAGGTTTGACACCACAGTGACCTGCCGAGCTATGGGTACAGTGTTATTTCACGAAGAATATATCCCGATTCCTGCTCAACCTTACTAACAAATGTGTGTTTGTACGTGTGCGTGTTTTTTCTGTGTACCTGTGCGGGTTTATATATGTCTATAGGCGTACGTCTGCGCGCGTGTTTGTGTGTCTGCACCTACGCCTGATTGTGTGTGTATGTGTGTTTGTTTATGTGTGTAAGTGTTTGTGTGTTTGTATACGTGTGTGTGTTTGTATTCCTCTTTATCCGTGTGTTTGCATGTGTCCGTGTGATTAAATTTAACATATCTAGCTACATGGTAAACAAGCTAATAAATAAATTGTGATCTCATACGCAACACTCAGGTTCTGGGACAGAACTGCAGTCCAGAAGTGGACGAACAACCAAAACTTTTCGCCACAGTTTACAGCTGGTGAACGCGAAAAGAAGAAGAAGAAATTTATTTAGAAGAAACATAACACGACAAACACTGCTTTGAAAAAGAGGAGGAAATAGATTATTGAAGTTCGTGAACAAACGAAAACAGATTGAAAGTAGATTGATAAAGTAGAATACGATTAGATAAATAAAGAAATAAAACACAAATGCATTAAGGCAACAGGAAATTGCTAACATAAAAGCAACAAAAATATAAAAATAAAAATAATTTTAAATATTGAAACTTTTTCTACACTGAGAAATCAGTTAATTTTGACATGAAGATAAATAATAGTAGACAGCTGATATATTAAATCAAACGCCCCCTCCCCCCCCCCCCCCCCCCACAATTAAAAAAATATATAATAGAACAAAAAACAGAAAAAAAAAAAAAACAGGAATACATATAGCTGGTGGAGGGGAAATCGAGGACTGACATAAGAACGTGAATCTGAAATTGTATTTTATTTCTTCTTTGCTCTTCCTGAAAAGACTTTTTGCCATAAATTTGATTTTAGCACATCCGTTATTAGGAGGCTAATATAACATCTTTGGTTAGCTAATTAGTCAGTCAGTCAATCGCGCCATTCCTAATGTAATCGGCCACTTGTCATTATAGTGCAATCAACAACACATCGCAGTGCAACAGGGGAAAAAAAGGCGTTCTTTCGTCCAGTGTTTCCCAAACTTGTCTTGGTAGCGGAACCATTTTTCAAAAAAAAAAAAAAAAAAACTTTTCACACAGTGCCCTAACCTAAGTAGAAGTATGCCTATTCGTATGTAAAAGATAAAGAAGAAAAAAAAACTTTTCACACGGTGCCCTAACCTAAGTAGAAGTATGCCTATTCGTATGTAAGAGATACAGAAGAAAAAAAAACTTTTCACACTGTGCCCTAACCTAAGTAGAAGTATGCCTATTCGTATGTAAGAGATAAAGAAGAAAAAAAAAACTAGTGTATCTTCGAATATTTCGTGGCGCACCTTTGAAGAGGTCGCGGTTTCCCGGGCGCCGCGGCGCACAGTTTGAGAATCACTGCTTTAGTCCATTCCTGAAGTCCTGCCGAACTTTAAAAATCGGTAACTCAGTTACAGTTTAGTGTAAGTTAGGAAAATTTGGCATTCAGCCTCCTGTTAATAATCATATCATTGTAGGAATGTTTGTCTTACATAATCGAATATGGTAAAACTAAGGTTAGTCTCCCAAGATCCCGCCCATATACACACTAGCTCTCTTCTTTTTGGTAGACCTTCAGCCACGTATGCTTGGCACAAGGTTACGGGGGGTTTTCCGCAATGTCGTCGATATCGCTTGCTGTATATTTCAACACGCCAGCGCTTTAACACTCCAAAAATATGGACGAACCCGGTCTAACACAATCCGCCTAGAGAGTGCTGCAATCTATGTCACATGCATTCTCTTTTATCAAAATAAAAATGTAAATGCAAGACAACTCAGAAAGCAAACAACAGAGCGGCACACCTGTAACCTACAGGAAAGTAGACCATCCAACAGACTTTTAATTAAACGTTACCTACTTTGTTTTGGGTAGACTAACTTAAACCTAACAAAACATAAAGTTTTTTCGAATGCCCTTTTTTTGCTGTATATGAAGCACACGCAAACGCACACGCGGACACACACACACACACCACACACACACACACACACACACACACACACACCGATTCAAAGCAAACAGCCATTATGTTTACAGTAACTTGAGCAAACTGACTAGAGGAAATTTTCACAAAAATCAGATTGCTCTAGATTCGCCCTCTCACGAAATCATCTCCAGCATGTATCCCGAGAGTTGCGGATTTTTCATTAAATGGGGTATAGGCTAACAGAATAACCACCCCTCATCACTGCACATGTGGACTGATTTCCAGAATATCCCCACACGTGTGTCAGTTACTGTATATTCTATTTGTCATAGGTACACAAATAATAAGCCAAGCAAAGATCACAGAATTTCGCCGCTTTGAAAAAACAGCAGCATCTGCGAAATTATTTTTCTTGGCGTTTACCGGCTTTAAACTCCTGTTGAATGTTTTGGTTGTTCGTCCACCTCTAGACATTAGTTTTGTTCCCAAACCTGAGTGTTGCGCGCACATCATTGCAAAGATTTGACTTACCTGTAAGCAGACTGTTAGTTCCTTGCCTCTCAGACAGATGCACTCCGACTTCAAATGAAGCTCCCAATTAATCGACTCTCACAACATGCTTGTTGGGGAGCCAGTGGGTCTATTCCTGTTTTCCACCACAGAACGGGGCCCTGGAACCCACACGGTGAAAATGCGTAATTATAAATTATAGAATCCTTCGGACATTGAAAATGTAAGGTCACATGCAAAAATTCGTGTTGATCAGTACAGGGGATTTCGAGATATTTGCTAAAACGCGAGGACGCGAGTGTTCAAACGCATTCTACAAGAAATCGACAGCCCACAGTGTTACGATAAACACACAGCTTAGTAGCTGGGCGACGGAACGTTTTGACTCCCAGTCCAGAAATTGAGAATTTGCAGCAGCAAAACCTAGCTGGGGGAAGAAAAAAAAAAAAAAAAAAAGGAAAACAAACTTGTCAGAGTCAGTGGTCAACTGGCTATGGGGAGGACGTGGGTCTTTTTAAATATTTTTTTTTTTCAAATGGGGTGCTGGAACACGCAGAGGACGTACTTTACAAAATTACCGACGCAATAAAACTTACAGGCAAAGTATCATAAATTTTTTTTATCACTTTGTTGGCACACTGAGAATTCAGTACTATAACAGGCAGAGGAAAAGGCTTGCAAGTGTGTTTATCAATTGTTGAACGAACTATTGATCTATTATTTAGTGACAAATTTGCACTACATGTGCCGATGCTGCAGACCACTTGAAGAGAACGGAAATAAGGCCAAGCTTACAGCCATGGAATAGACATATTAACAAACAAAATTGAATATTATTTACATCACTGGATATTCACATATAAACATTAACTAGACTTAAAATAATGTTTACATCATGGGATACTGGAATAGAAGTATTAAACTAAACACTGAGTAATGTTTACATTAACGGTTACTAGAACTAAAATAGGAAACAAATGGACTGAAGTAACCAGGACGTCAAGAAGAAATCCTAAGATGAACGTTGTTGAGAGAGCGAACGACGAACGAACGTAATTTCAAAGGGTCACAAACTGGGCACACAGGCCCGTCTTCACCTCAGCCCTTACAAACGTCGGTCAGACGCCATGGTTGCTGGAGTGGATTCTATCTTTGATATCTGAAAGCTTAAACAGGATACAACGATACAGCTGGTTATACTGTGAACCCTATGTAGCGCTTGTCTAGACAAAAAAAAGTGGTGAATGAATGAATGGTTATTGTAACAGAATTCTGAACTAAATGCTGAATTAGAGCAACATTTATAAAATACAACACACTTTGTTGATTATGGCCTGGGACTGCTTACCGTCTCAAAGAACCAGATGGACAAACTACAGCGCATACAGAACGCAGCTTTGCGGTTCATCCTGGGTTGCACCAGAGATACCCCAGTGGTGTGTATGCGATAAATCCTTGATTTGCCGACTGTTACAGGTAGGCACAAGGTGCTGCAAACCAAGTCATATCTCAGGGTAGCTGCAGATACAGCACACCATTTGCACGAAGCTCTGGGCGCAGTTAAGGGTCAGCGGCTGATAAGAGGGAAGTCATGAATGGCTCAGGCAGAAGACACAATCAGACAGGTTTGCATCCTTGAGAACATTGGGCGAGAAGAGGAGTGGGTCAAAGTGCCACCTGAACAGTGAGAGTTGTGTAGGGTCATAATCACACTGAGCCGGGAATACAGAGACTGGCCAGCAGGTGCCACAGAGGTGGAAATTCAGCAATTAATTCAAGATAATGCTCGCTCAGAAGATTTGATCATGGTTCCGCTGGTTAGAGAACACGACACACACACACACTGTGATTGTAACTGACCACGAAAGCATGCTGAGGAAGATCTAGACAGGCAGGCTTCGCTGCCGAGGACAGGAGTGAAGAGTATTGTCTGGATTTTTTCACCGGGTCTGCCGGTGTCTTGGGCAATGAACAGGCGGACAGACTGGCTGGCTCTGCAAAACTTGGTGGAATACTGATGCACGATAAGGCAGGCGTGGTTAGTGCCTTGTGGGAGAGCGTGTATAGTTAGGAGGAGCAGATGGATCACCACAGTCTGGTGAGATTGATGCAGGGGAGAGTGACGAGAGGTTCTGGCAGACGCTCGAGGCTCAGAGGAAAGGCAAGACAGACGTTTAATCAGAATGCTACTGGCACCATTAGTATCTGAACTCTTCACTGGCTGCTGAAGACGGGGAGGGAACGCTTATGGGAGTGCCCCGAGTGCTGTGATGTCGGTTCTAGAATCAAATCAAACCAATCATTATAAAACTCACGTCTACATGGGTGTAAAATGTGTATCCTCTCCTCCACGTCAGCGAGAGGGTCGCCCACTGGCCCGCCGGCAGACGACCTCGTCACAGCTCTGGACAGTATGGGAGTCAGTCTCCTTTGATCGCATCAACACTAGGAGTTCTTTTCAGGGCTTTTGATGGAGTGCAATTCTGAACCATTTCACATGGCACACAAGCCTAGTCGCAATTATAATCTAAAGCTCCTGCTTCACGAACGCTGGTTGAACCTGACGATTTGTTTATTTTATAGTTTCAACAAAGCCAGCCAAGCCAAGCTCTTCTTAAGTTATCTGTTGTTTGTGATCTTATATCTTCGTTTACCTTCGTCACAAAGAAATAATCCTTCAGGTGATAATTGTTTGTTTGTGCTTTGAATCCCCGTGTACATAAAATGATTTATGTGTAGAAGGAAGCCCGCTAGTGCCAATGTTGCATAAAAACAATAAAACATGCAGGATAGCACTTCTGAGAAAATATAGACATCATCAAACGGCTACAGATATAAATTGCACACTCTTAAATTACTTAAATAAACAAAGACAAAGATAACTGTTTTAGTTGGTGCAATGTGGGAATCTTTTGCAAACAAACCGGAGAGACGAAATCCAAGAAATAATTAACTGGTTTCCTATCTTTGCTGTTTTTTTTTTTTTTTTCCTTTCTCGCTTTGCTATTTTTCTACTATTTCTTTCAACTATAAAGTGTTTTCTAGAAAAAGTCTTTGTCTGGGATTGCAGTATGGAGTAGTGGTCGTCTGTTTCTTCTGTTACTCTGAATGGGCTCAGTACAAGCGTGCAGTTATAATTCGTTCAACAAATTATGAACACACCTGCAAGCCATTTTCTAGAAAAATGCCCGTTAGATCGCAACGATTTTTTTTGCAAGCAGCTTTAGAATATCCATGATGCATAAGTAATAGTATTCTTTAGTGCCTAGATACTCAGGAGGCTGAATACCAGCCAGTGCCTTTGGCCTTTTCGAACCACTGTAAATAAGTGGAGTAAACCTTTAGACTTTACCGTAAAAATCTGAATTTCGGTTCTATTTTTTTTTCATAATACATTGATAGGTAATGTAAATTTATTTGTTGTCATTTATGTTCTACTGAGTTGAGTTGAGCTGAGTCAAGAAAAACATCCCAGCACTCAGGCATTCCCATATGGGCTCTGTCCCCATCTTTAACAGTCAGCGCAGAGTTCCAATACTAATGGTACTGGACGCAGTCTGATTATATGTCCATCTTGAGATTCCTAGCAGTGTAGTGTGCCGGCCAGGCCCTCTGGACACAACCAGGTTCATCATTCACTCCAAGCCATGATAATCTATTTTCTTTTCTGACTGCATTACCTGTTCCCAGCGGGTCTTGACCACATCTGCCTTGTCATGTCTCAACTCACTATGCAGTGATGCAGATGAAGCCAATCTGTCTACCTTGTTCAATTGTAAGCATGTCAAAAATATGCAACAGTTAGTGACCAATGTTTTGTTAGCGTTAATTTTCATGTGATGCTTTTTGCAAATGTGGTCTTGCAGTTTTGTTTCTTAAGTAACAATTTGTACTAGGTTGTCCGCGGATAGTAGTTAGATTAGGAATACTGTAAGGGAAAAAAAGTAATAGATGGGGACATTAGAAAACTCAAAAACTGCAAGATCTTGACGAAACACTGAGATCTGAACCAGTTCAGCTGCTTCTTCTTCTTCTTCTTCTTCTCCTCTCTCTCTCTCTCTCTCTCTCTCTCTCTCTCTCTCTCTCTCTCTCTCTCTCGCTTTCTCTCATACCAATTCCCTCCCTCCCCCCCCCCCCGAGGAGCTGCTGTGTGCCTGTTGAGAAGATCGCACTAAGCATGAAGCCTCATAGTTCCGACAGCGACTCTCGTGGATCTAAGAAACACATACAGTTGTGAAACACAGACACAGTCTTGAATCTATCCAACTGCTTACACAGCGCCAGGCATAACGCTTACCCCTTCGCCACAGAATACCCCCCGCTCTCCACGCCGCCTTTACAACTGCGTGAATCAATATATAATGTTCTGCTTCTTGTTCTTCTGGCCGCCTGGACTATAGACACATCGTACTGCGGTAAAGAAAGACAGACAGCCAGCCAGCCAGCCAGACAGCCAGCCAGCCAGACAGCCAGCCAGCCAGACAGACAGAAAAAGAAATGACAGACAGACAGACAGACAGACAGCCAGCCAGCCAGCCAGCCAGCCAGCCAGCCAGCCAGACAGACAGACAGACAGACAGACAGACAGACAGACAGAAAAGAAAGGAAGGAAGGAAGGAAGGAAGGAAGAAGAGAAAGAAAAGAGAAAGAAAGAAAGAAAGAAAGAAAGAAAGAAAAAGAAAGAAAGAAAGAAAGAAAGAAAGAAAGAAAGAAAGAAAGAAAAAGAAAAGAAAAGAAAGAAAGAAAGAAGAAAGAAAGAAAGAAAAGAAAGAAAGAAAAAATGAAAGAAAGAAAGAAAAAGAAAGAAAGAAAGAAAGAAAGAAAGAAAGAAAGAAAGAAAGAAAGAAAGAAAGAAAAGAAAAGAAAGAAAGAAAGAAAGAAAGAAAGAAAGAAAGAAAAAGAAAGAAAGAAAGAAAGAAGAAAGAAAAAAAAAAAAGAAAGAAAAAAAAAAAAAGAAGAGAAAGAAAAGAAGAAAAAAAAAAAAGAAAGAAAAAAAAAAAGAAAGAAAGAAAGAAAGAAAGAAAGAAAGAAATAGAAAGAAAGAAAAGAAAGAAGAAAGAAGAAAGAAAGAGAAAGAAAGAAAGAAAGAAAGAAAGAAAGAAAGAAGCATCAGTAACCACCATTCGAGTCTATGCTCTGTAAAGGCTCAAGTCTGTGAACACGAAAACTGAAGGAATAATGGCAGAGATGTGGAAGGGCTTCGACCAGTTACTAACAGTGCGAAATCCAACTCATCACTCACACGACGAAGTCACCAAGTTGTGCAGAAAAAGTACAAACCTATTACCCACAAAGGTCACAAACGGTACACCTGCACAGGGATTGTTCCATCTCTAAGCTCACAGACAGCTACCCGCCAGAAACAAGTGACACCGGAAACAGAATACACGTGGGAATAGGCTATTTCCGAGACAACGTTCATGAGACGAGTTTCACAATAAAACGGGTTTCTTTTGGACCGACGTAAAACATGATTAAGAAAACAGATGGGGAAGAGGTTTTGTGTAAGTTCATTTCGAGGAGACACAACTCATTCTCTTTCAAATCAATCAGAGGCATTAATCAACTCCTGTGACTAACAATACATTTTGGTTCTCTCTATTTTTAAAGAGTGCTTCTTCTTCTTCGCGTTTACCGGCTGTAACCTCTGGCGGAAAGTTGTTCGTCCACTTCTTGACTGCACTCCTGTTTCAGAACCTGAGTGTTGCGTATGCTTCCGTTTGACCCATCTGCGTTGAGACTGTTAGTTCCTTGCCTCTCAGGCAAATGCACTCCGACTTCAATGGAAGCTCCCAATTAGTCGACTCTTACGACATGCATTGGGTCTATTCTTGTTTTCCCTTTAACAGGACCCCGGAGCCCACACGGGAAAGTGTAAAGAATGACCTAGCGTAGGCAGGGAGTGTAATAATAGACGTACAGTTCCAAGCATGTCGTAAAGGAGGAACTAAGTAGGGATGTTCTAAATTAGGATGTGTCCAAATGCGCAGATATCGCAACCTAGCTGTAAATCACAATATTATATAGATACAGTAAATTTAATCAAAGTATTGTACAGTGAAGTAAACAGAATAAATTACAGTAAAGTACAATACAGTAAAAAAAAAAATACAGTAAAGTACAGTAAAGAAGAATATAGTACAGTAAAGTATAATAAGTACAGTAAAGTAGAGTAAAGTACAGTAAAGTATGGTACAGTAAAGTAAAGTACGGTACAGTAAACTACAGTACAGTAAAGTACAGTAAATCACACTAAAGTCAAATACGGTACAGCAAAGTACAGAAGCGTAAACTAAACTACAGTAAAGTAACAGTAGAGTAAAGTAATGCAAAGTACGGTAAAGTAAAGTAAACTACAGTAAAGTTAACAACAGTACAGTAAAGAACACTAAAGTCAAGTCAAGTTACAGTACAGTCCAGTCAAAGCATAGCACAGTAAAGCAATGTACAGTAAAGTAAAGTACAGTAAAGTGCAGAATAGTGAAGACAGTATAGTAAAGCAATGAAACTACAGTAAAAACCATTTTATTTATTGTCGTATGTAACTTATTACTCATTCTATGCCGACTTTACATCGTCTCACTTCATTAATGGTTGTATCTCCTCTGGTCACTGATGAAGTCTGTTTCAAACTTATTTCCATGACTGCTAATTAAAGATGGAAGTTAATGAAAGAAGGAAGCATAAGTCAATGGCCTCGAAAAAACTGAAATCCCATCAAAAACAAATGCAAATAACAACACTCACCCCGCCCTCCCCCTGCCCCCAAGCCTTCTTTTTTTCCCCACTGTTAGTTGCGTGTCCTTTACAGGACGTGGCAAAACCAACCCCAGCGATTTTTTTACGCTGTTGCAAATTTTTACGTTCAGTATTTTGCCATTGCTTTCTAAACGTTCGGCTTGCGGTAAAACGGTCGAAACCAATGCAAGACAAATCGTCTGCAGCTGGGATCGAACCCGGCACCCCGGCATTACGAAACGCGTTCGACCGAGTAGGCATTTCAAAATAAAGCAGGACCTTGGGAAATTCCTTATAATTGAAAACAAGACAATTTCCCTCGTTATGATAACTTCGAGCGTGACGGTAACGAGCTCCAAGCTGAAATACAATCCATGCTTTATTGTGTTCTGGTACTAAGCCAGTGTCAATGAACAACACAATAATTAAAAAGAATTGAGAAGAAAAGGAGATGTGGTTTCTGAGAAGAATGTTACTAATACCTTGGACGGCCAGAGTAACTAACAACGATTGTTTGAAAGAAGCTAATGAAAGTAGATCTCTGAATATACTACAATAAGAAGGAGACAAATACTGTTCTTTGGCAATGTAATGAGAAGAGAGGCATTGTAAAACATCGTGACAACGGGAAAGATCAGTGGAAAGAGGAGTACAGGCAGACCAAAAGAATCGATGGCATTTAGGGATATCATCAAGAGAGCTGCTCCAAGCCACCAGGGATCGTGATCTGTGGAGATGCATGAGCGCCTACGCCAACTGGCGGAGCATATGATGATGATGATGATGATGATACTAAGCCGCTGCTAATGTTCATACCATGGCTGGCCAACTGCCGTGCATAGTAAAGCAACCTACCTTGATCGAACTGTCTTTGATTCTATAATATACTTTTCGTTCAGGCTTAAATCTTTTCTTGATATGATTCTCAGGCACAACAGTTTGGATCCGCTGTTGGAAATCTACTGTTCGTTGTCAACCTGTTGTCCCATGAGTACCTTCGTCTTCTGCCTTTCTATCCCCCAATGGAGCATAGGCCCTCAACCAACTCACGCCAAGTCGTTCTATCCTTCGCCATTGCATGGAGCTCTCCCCATGTCCTCACAATCTTTCTAACCTCATCTCCAGCTCTCTTCTCCATGTGGTTTTTGGCCTTCCTTTATTCCTATGCCCCTGTGGGTTCAACTGCACAAGACATTTTAGGTATGCTGTATCCTGTTTCCCTCATTGTGTGCCCTATC
>CAJHNH020001409.1:145000-172276 GCA_905116865.2 Candidula unifasciata | reverse complement strand
TATTTATTGTTAAAGCAGTGTCCATCAGTACTGGCCACTATGGGAAAATAGTTCCAGTAGATCTACCCGCCTGCATCCTTCACTCACCATCACATGAAGACCAGGAGAAGACTTGAAAATAATGTTTGAGAAATATCGTGAGCTGAGGTCTGACAGGAGACGACAGCAAATCGAAAGTTTTCCTGGTAGAGCTTTCAGCTTCACTATTCTTACTTTGAGAGCTTGTCTCTCGTATTCTAGGTATCTGTTAATTTCTCGCTCTCTTTTTCTCTCCATCACTGTCTGCCTGTCTGTTTACGAATGTTCCTCTCGACTTCTTAGCCTATGTTCATTTATTTCCCTTTTCATTTTTTCTACTGTATTCACTCTATGTCAGTACTATTGACTACATCCAATAGACAAACTAATATATAGACGAATGGATCATTTAACAAAAACTCTAAAGGACTGGCTAGCTGAAAAATTAACAGATTAACTAAACGATGACTGACTTTGTGATATTCAACTTACTAATTAACTGTCTGACTAATTTTTCTTTTCAGTTCACTGATTAATTGGCTAACTAACTGGCACATGGACTTCGTGACTGTTAATGACAGTTTCACTAACTGAATGACTGATTAGCTGATTGATTAACTAACACCAAACATATGACTTATAAGTTGGCCTAGTAGTAACTGATTGACTAGCTATTTTACCTAATGTATGGCTTATTGATTGAGTAAATAATTAGCCAAGGTTCCTGAGTGAGGAATGAACTGATTAAACTACTCCGTAACTGAGTGACAAGCAAATTTGCCAACTGATCGACCAACAAACTCATTATCCTGAAACTGTATTTACTGGGTCATCTGTCTTTTTACTGATTCACACATTGACAAAGTACTGATCTGACTTATTGACATACTTAATAACTGATTAATAGATTTAACTGACTGGAAGAAAACTTTATATCTGACTGATCATTTAGTTTATTGACCTGCTATTGACTGTCCTGATTGACTTTCCTGTATAGCTGATTCACTCTTTGACCGACTCACTGGGCAATAGATTGTTTGATGATCTAGAAAGCTACTCTGCCTGGAGTTTTTGTGCAATTTTAAACGTGATGAATCTGAACAGTGCTCAGACACACAAATAAAAAATAAAAACTAGGTCTTAAAATGTCAATCTCGCAGATTATTATGTCAAAACTGGAAACCTTGCCAAAGTAGCGATACCAGGGTTTACATCTGGCAATTTATACCTGCCGAGTTAGTACTGTATAGCTGAGAGTTCACGATGCCGTTCATAGCTCACGTAGATCTATAGAACCTGTAGTCTTCTCAGACAAAAGCCATGTATTCGGAATTGCGACACTCCTGCGGTGAACATAGGTAATTCCTCAACTATTAAAAATCAAAACCGGTGGGCCTAACGGGCTCAACTGTAAAAAAGATTGAAAGAAAACGTTTTAACGGAGCATGTAATGACCAAAATATACATTAGACCAGTGGCTTTAAACCTTCCTAATGCCACATAATACAGTTCCCTCATGTTGTGGCGATCCCCCAAACAATTTTTTTTGCTTCATAACTTCAATGAATATGTGTTTTGCGATGGTCTTAGACGACCTCTGTAAAACGGTCATTCGACCCACAAAGACGCGGGCTTTTCATATTATCCAATACGATTTGGCGTCTCATCGCAGAGTGACTGGCCGCGCGCGTGAACGTTGCACGAAGCACAAAACTCTTAGCTCCTGCTACGACCTGGCTTAACTTCATGATAGATCTGCTCTCCAACACTTAATGATTCCGTAAAAATCCAAACGCCGGCCTTCAGAGCTCAAGGTTAACAACATATCTAATGATACAAGGCGTAAACGAACCAAGAGAGGGGAAATCAGGGTTTGCTCACACTAGGAATGAAACAGATATTATGGGGGAAGGGAGCGGGGGGGGGGGGGGGTGAGGATATAACTGGACGAGAGAGAGTATTTGAGGGAAATTACATATCTCATATTAATAATATATGTGACAAATAAATTCATTGATTTAATGAATGCAGAGCGTCTACTCCATGACAACATCCGCTGTCTGGGGAAATGGGAATTCATCTATAATTAAACAGTGGTCTTATGATGGCTGCTATAACAGGATGTCCATTACTCGACTATCGCTTGCGGTCTACTCGTGGCTTGTGAATCTATTCTCGGCTCTCTGGTTCTATGACATCGCTTGATATCTGTGTCATCTTCAGCTCCGGAATTTACCGATCGATGACACGGTAAGTAAGAGAGATAACTTGGTGTCCATTCTTCTTCTTCTTCTTCTTCTTCTTCTTCTTCTTCTTCTTCTTCTTCTTCTTCTTCTTCTTCTTCTTCTTCTTCGTCTTTTCTTCTTCTTCTCCTTCTTCTTCTTCTTCTTCTTCTTCTTCTTCTTCTTCTTCTTCTTCTTCTTCTTCTTCTTCTTCTTCTTCTTCTTCTTCTTCTTCTTCTTCTTCTTCTTCTTCTTCTTCTTCTTCGTCTTCTTCTTCTTCTTCTTTCTCTTCTTCTTCTTCTTCTTCTTCTTGTTCTTCTTCTTTCTCTTCTTCTTCTTCTTCTTCTTCTTCTTCTTCTTCTTCTTCTTCCTTCTTCCTCTTCTTCTTCTTCTTCTTCTTCTCTTCTTCTTCTTCTTCTTCTTCTTCTTCTTCTTCTTCTTCTTCTCTTCTTCTTCTTATTCTTCTTCTTCTTCTTCTTCTTCTTCTTCTTCTTCGTCTTCTTCTTTTTCTTCTTCTTCTTCTTCTTCTTCTTCGTTTCTTCTTCTTCTTCTTCTTCTTCTTCTTCTTCTTCTTCTTCTTCTTCTTCTTCTTCTTCTTCTTCTTCTTCTTCTTCTTCTTCTTTTTATTCTTCTTCTTTTTCTTCTTCTTCTTCTTCTTCTTCTTCTTCTTCTTCTTCTTCTTCTTCTTCTTCTTCTTCTTCTTCTTCTTCTTCTTCTTCTTCTTCTTCTTCTTCTTCTTCTTCTTCTTCTTCTTCTTCTTTTTCTTCTTCTTCTTCTTCTTCTTCTTCGTCTTCTTCTTCTTCTTCTTTCTCTTCTTCTTCTTCTTCTTCTTGTTCTTTTTTTTTCTTCTTCTTCTTCTTCTTTCTTCTTCTTCTTCTTCTTCTTCTTCTTCTTCTTCTCCTCTTCCTCTCTTCCTCTTCTTCTTCTTCTTCTTCTTCTTCTTCTTCTTCTTCTTCTTCTTCTTCTTCTTCTTCTTCTTCTTCTTCTTCTTCTTCTTCTTCTTCGTCTTCGTCTTTTTCTTCTTCTTCTTCTTCTTCTTCTTCTTCTTCTTCTTCTTCTTCTTCTTCTTCTTCTTCTTCTTCTTCTTCTTCTTCTTCTTCTTCTTCTTCTTCTTCTTCTTCTTCTTTTTCTTCTTCTTCTTCTTTTTCTTCTTCTTCTTATTCGTCTACGCCATCTTCTATGTTCATTTTTAAAAGTACTGTTGGCACATTGTGTTTGTGGTTAATGTCTAGGCTGCAATATCTGTGCTTTTTGGCCCAACACATGAAATATCAAATCTTCAATTCGTCGCCAGGCTTGTGAATGGCCAATATATTTTTGCTGACTCCGCTAAAAATATGGTCATAGAATCCGCACAAGAATGTCCACATTTCTAGGCTGGGCATGCTTTTCTTCTGGTGTGGTTTCTTCCTGATCTCGAATACAATTCGAGCTGAGCTGCTTCACGAAGAGCAAAGGCCTGCTTACGTTTTAAAAGGCGGGTAAAATCCTTCTATATTGGACAACCGAATACACGTCTTTTGACTTTTTAAGACAAGAAGATCTACTTTGTTTTTGCTGGTTTAAATCTGTATACTTCAGTCTCTATCTGCAAGGTGTCGGTTACCCTGTTAAGAGTGTCGCGCAGAGCACAAGCTCAGTAACCCCAGCGATGATCCCATGGATGTTGAAAATATTTGCGCTCTTGACTGAGGCACAGAGTCAGAAATCGCAAGCCTCGGACAACTAGACAAATGTTGAACATTTCGACACGAGTTTACCCACCTTCCTATCGAGAGTCCCTGACATATCCTGAGATACCTTTCAGTGTTTTTTTTAAAGTGACCCGAGTTCTCTTGCACTTTCGATGGTTTAATGTTATTCCGCTTCACTTTGGAAATTTAAAATTGAAACATTACGCAGTCTGGCTTGTTATGGAAAATGGATCAGTGTTTACATAGTACCTGTACATTTTGTCCACCAATGAAAATCCCGTATTTCCGAGAAAACTAAGTGCGTCTTTGCTGCATTAGTGCACTATTTGTTTAAAATCTTCTGAAATTTACGTTGTGATGGCTTGGCAAAGTAGGAGACGCTTTTCTGTTGTATAGTGAATCTTTTGCCTTTCAAGATTTTGTCCCACGTACAGTCTCTGTTTTTTGGAAGGTTTTTTTTCCGACCTCTACAACTTTTGGGTCAATCTAGCCTCATGCAAAATATAGCAGCTAGGTTTCCTAAGAAATATGGGTACTGTATGTGAAGGAAATATGTGAGTGAAGAAACTGGTCGCCATATCTCATTATACTGTAGTTTTCATATGTGCAGGTCTTACATTTCATGTCTTTTTGTTGTTCCTGTTATATGATTACGTTAATCGTTCCATCAAGCGCAGACGTGGAAAAGTTATGAATCTGAGAAAACTATCTACCTCACACATCTTGAGAAAAAAATTCCAAGACACACTTTAAGGAAACCTGAGAACGATATAACTACATCGTTGCGCTGGAACCCACAAGAGCATTAAAAAAAAAAAGAAAGATGAAAAAAACGCAAGGAATAGGAAGATAGAGAGTGAAGTTAAAAAGGTGGGAAGGACATGAGGTAACCTACATGTCATAGCAAACGATAAAACGTCTTGGTATGAGTTGGTTTAGTGGGGTAACCTACATGTCATAGCGAACGATAAAACGTCTTGGTATGAGTTGGTTTAGTGGGGTAACCTACATGTCATAGCGAACGATAAAACGTCTTGGTATGAGTTGGTTTAGTGGGGTAACCTACATGTCATAGCGAACGATAAAACGTCTTTGGTATGAGTTGGTTTAGTGGGGTAACCTACATGTCATAGCGAACGATAAAACGTCTTGGTATGAGTTGGTTTAGTGGGGTAACCTACATGTCATAGCGAACGATAAAACGTCTTGGTATGAGTTGATTTAGTGGGGTAACCTACATGTCATAGCGAACGATAAAACGTCTTGGTATGAGTTGGTTTAGTGGGGTAACCTACATGTCATAGCGAACGATAAAACGTCTTGGTATGAGTTGGTTTACTGGGGTAACCTACATGTCATAGCGAACGATAAAACGTCTTGGTATGAGTTGGTTTAGTGGGGTAACCTACATGTCATAGCGAACGATAAAACGTCTTGGTATGAGTTGGTTTAGTGGGGTAACCTACATGTCATAGCGAACGATAAAACGTCTTGGTATGAGTTGGTTTACTGGGGTAACCTACATGTCATAGCGAACGATAAAACGTCTTGGTATGAGTTGGTTTAGTGGGGTAACCTACATGTCATAGCGAACGATAAAACGTCTTGGTATGAGTTGGTTTAGTGGGGTAACCTACATGTCATAGCGAACGATAAAACGTCTTGGTATGAGTTGGTTTACTGGGGTAACCTACATGTCATAGCGAACGATAAAACGTCTTGGTATGAGTGGGTTTAGGGCTATACGCCAATTGAGGATAGAAAGCAGAAGAGAAGAATAAGAATGTCAAGTACCGTATTTTCACGAAAATAAGCAATGGTTTTACATTAATGTTTGCTCCACCCCCACCCTCAACCCCATCAAAACACTCTTTGTAAGGTAATGTCTTATAACTTTGTTCATATAAAGCAATACAAATTTCTCTACTGTTAACTGTTTATGCTTTCATTACTTTGTAGTTTAAAACATCAGGTGTTTGTTTAAATAGTAGGTAACAAAATGTGTCCGTCTGGCTTATGATAATAATTAGGGCTTATATATGACGCAAGGCTTATATTACCGGCATCATGAAAAATTATGCTTGGGCTTTCTTTCGGGGAACTACAGTACTCCTAAAAAAAAACATTTGGTGATGCAGTGACTAAACGCTTGTTTGCTGCCCTAAAGGTCTTTGAGATTCCATTGTCCCTTTATTTGTTCAAGTGCCCTATGTTGGGGGTAAAGGAGAAACGGGTTGAGGTGGGGGTGGGGGTGGGGTGGGGGGGGGGTAGAATTGACTCACTGGCCCCTCTTTTAATATTTATGTCGTAAAAGAAAATTCAACACAAATTCCGATTGCATTTGCCCTAGAGTCGATGGATCAACAGTTTGCTTACTATTAAGCCAAATCTGAAACTAGGTGTGCACAAAAAGTGTTACGTTCTGGAACAAGACTAATGCCCTCAAGTAGAGAAACAACCAGACCTTTTAACCGAAGTTTACAGCCCGTTAAGGCAAAGATTAGGAAGGAGAGGTCTCCATTAGGACGGAACATTTTAATTGACTTAGAACTTCTGGAAACGTCATGACAAGCGAATGCTGCCTGTCTAATGTTGATCCCACCTTAAATCAAGCGCCCAATGGTCTATAAAAGATATGTGTAGCAGGAGCGTCAGAACCTGCAGGCTTAGGCACCTTGAGACCCCTCCCGTACCCCTCCACTCCAAGAAACTTTAGGACAAGGCTGGCTTTAGTTCTCCATCACTTGAAAATATGTAAGTGAGCTAAGATGCCCCCACGTCCACACATAAAATATATGTTACTAAGTATTTATTATTGCGCTTTTATTTACGAGGGTAAGTCAATAAGTAAGACCTCTTAAGCCGTTTTTCCTAGAAAATGTGTAAGAATATGTGCAAAATCCTGTAATATCCCTCTCAGCAGGCTCACCCCCCCCCCCCCCATCCGCCCGACCAAAGGGCATTGTCACGGATTATTTTCAGCCACAGCCACTGGAGTGTTGCATTTTATGCTTAATCAATAAAACGCAAAAGCTACATTCCTTTGTCTTTACAGTGATAACTCTTGCTCTGAAAGTGATCACCTCTAGAAAAATAAAACAATAATGGATAATCAAACAAAACAACCCAAACCTTGTAAAACTGTCTTATAGAATCACGCAGAGCAACGATGAGTTGCAAACTATAAAATACCATAATTTATGTCTTTTTTAATCATGCATGCACAGCAGTGGCTTATGAAGAAATTATTGGAATTCGTTAAGCAGTATTTTGACCTTAGGAGTGTTAAATATTAAACGTCATTAATTGTGTGTAGACGACTTGATTCAATAGTCTCCCAGGCAAAGATAAACTGGGCTTAAGTCGCGCTGTTAAATTGCTCGAAACACTTGTTTGATGAGTTGAATGAGAAGTGGTCAAGCGTGGCTGTGTACATTATTGACCCAAGTTTGTGTATGCGTCGGCGTTTTTGTTTTTCGTGGCAATGTTCGTAGCGATGAAAATTCTAGCCTATTCAAAAGCAAAAAAATAATTAAATTGAGCGCAGGTCACAAATGATATCTAAATTTATCAACAATCATCACTATTTTTCCGCGTTACCTATATATATATATATATATATATATATATATATATATATATATATATATATATATATGTGTGTGTGTGTGTGTGTGTGTGTGTGGGTGTGTATGTGTGTGTGTTTGGGTAGGTCATGCCATAGATTGCCATAGAGACGCCACCGCTGTATCGATGCTTGCGTCATCAAAAGACATAAAGTAATCCAACTGGAATATTTGAGATCATCCCAGACAAGCATACAGCTTTTTTTTTTTTTTTTGCTGGCAAGTCTACATCTAAATAACATTTATCAGTAGGCAAACTTCCTACCAGTGCAATCGATCTGCTGTTGTGGAAAGGTTATTATATTAGCTTATTTATTCTGTTCTTGTTTTGATGTAGTTGTTTTGTTTGTTTTTTGTTTTATTTGTTTTTGTTTTTGTTGTTCGTCTTCTGCCCTTTATTCACAGACAGAGCATAGGCCCTCAACCTACTCACGTCAAGCCGTCATATTCTTTGCTATTGTTTGCATCTCGCCCGATTGCTTCTCAATAATTTTAACTTTCCTTTGTAGCTCCTTTATTCGTATGTGTGTGTGTTTGTGTGTGTGTGTGTGTTCGGTGTACCTATATTTATATGCGCTTATTGGTTACGGTGTAAAGACATTATAGTTAAATTGCTCTCATGTTTTTTTTTCTGCATGTTCAGTGTGAATGTCCTATCCAATGCCAGCGTCCTTGCTTTACCTCTTGATTCACTAGTGTTTGTTATTGACAAAAGCTCAACATTAGTGATTTTACTATATGATTTTATTCACTAGACGCCTGTGTGTATTGTTGCACAATTGTTAAAAAGAAAAAAAAAACCACTTGGCGGTTGGAAATCGAAAAAGTGGCCTAACGGTGCTGCCAGGGCAAAATTTGGAGTTAAAAATCTACCCAAAGTATTTCAGATTCCTCGCCGGAGCAACGGAGTTCGTGCACTGCGCTGAGTTTCTTCAGACTCAGGCTTGCGTTAGAAGTAGAACAAAGCGCTTATGGGTTACTACTCTTGTGCTATGATATTGATCCGTTGTATAAACCATAAGTCTGCACGGACACCAGTTAATGAATGTGTGTAGTTTATTACCTACTGCTTTTGTAGTTCTCAATTTTTCCGCTCCATATAGCAGTAATGAATTAACATTTTAATTAAAAATGTTAAGGTTAGTGTTAGTTTTCATTTCCTTTGACTTCCACAAATGTCACAATGATATGAAAACATCTCTTGACTTTTGCGTTTGTATTTTAACATTGAGTCCACATATCTGCAGTCGGATATCATTAAGAGAAATTAGATTACTGTTGTGGTTTCTCTTAATAGCTCCCACTCTAAGGCGTGGAGTCGTAAACCTTTTTGGACAGTAATGTAGATAAAAGATGGAATAACTGACAGAGATATTAAAATAAGAATACAAAAAGCAAGAACAGCTTCCATAGCATTAGGGCAACTGTGCAGGTCAAAAAAAATATTAAGAAATACTAAACTTTAAATTTTTAATTCTAATGTCAAATCAGTACTTTTGTAGATGGCGGAAACATGGAGAACAACTACGGCAATTACTAATAAACTACAGACATTCATGAACTGGTGCCTTCGCAGAATAGAGAGAATTAAATGGTATAATAGAATCTCTAATGTAGAGCTTTGGGAGCGAACTAAACAGGCTCCAGTGTACCAAGAGGTAAAAAAAAAAAAAACGATTGCGTTGGATAGGACACACATTGAGAAAACTGGAGAACACTATAACTAGAATGTCTGTGCACTAGAAACCACAGGGACATGGGGATTAAGGGAGGGAACATTAAAAAAAAACACATGGAGAAGGCAGCTAGAGAATGAAGTTAGAAAGATGGGGAGGAAATAGGGAGAGCTGCATGCTATAGCAAGATAGAACGACTTGGTGTGAGTTGATTGAGGACCTAGGCCCCATTGAGGGCTAGAAAGGCAGAAGAAGAAGATTACTATCTGAAAAGGTCAATGGGTAGGGGCGGCGAAGTAGTGTGTAGAGTGGGTGGGGTGGGTTGGGGAGAGTTATCCTCATCATTTGTGATGGACGAAGTACAAAACAACTAGAGTTAGAAGGAATCAAGATCAGTTATACAAATCTCCCCTCTAATACGGATCTACAAACCCTCGAGCAGGCATCTAAACATTTAAATTACCAAAAGTGACTTGTATGAATTCTAGAATTCTATTTTATGAAACAAGCATTTTATTTAATCTGTCCTTTCCCAACAATAATTCGAGCTATGAAAAATTGGTGGGATTGGGTCATTTTGGTTTCATTTCAAAACACGCACGGTAAACTTATAGTTAACAAAGATTTTGCACCGAAAGTACCCTTATTTGAACGATATTGTTGTAATGTTGAGTTATCTGAGTTCAGGCTCAACAACTGAACGGATCATCGATTTTGGAATTTTTACATTTTTAGACCATAGTATGTTGTGTAGGGCGTGGGTGTGGTTATGCAATTCGTTACTTCTTGCTTGATATCTGTCTGTATCTTTTTTTCTCTGTTTGTTTTTTTAACTGATTAGTGTCGTATTTTTTTCTTATTTTATTTCATTTTTCCTTTCTACTCTCATAAATTCAATTGTCCCTTCTATTTTTCTTGCTTGCATTATATTTGGTAGTCATTACTTTCATTGGTGTATTGTCAATTCATTTTTTTTCCCTTTTACAAAGTTTCATTTTCTTTCTTTCTTTCTTTCCTTTCTTTCTTTCATTCTTTCTTTCTTTCTTTCTTTCTTTCTTTCTTTCTTTCTTTCTTTCTTTCTTTCTTTCTTTCTTTCTGTCTTTCTTTCTTTCTTTCTTTCTTTCTTTCTTTCTTTTTACTAAAATGTATGGTGTTTCTTCTTTTTTTCTTTCTATTTCTTTATTCTTTCTTTCTTTCTTTCTTTCTTTCTTTCTTTCTTTCTTTCTTTCTTTCTTTCTTTCTTTCTTTCTTTCTTTCTTTCTTTCTTTCTTTCTTTCTTTCTTTCTTTCTTTCTTTCTTTCTTTCTTTCTTTCTTTCTTTCTTTCTTTTTTTCTTTCTTTCTTTCTTTCTTTCTTTCTTTCTTTCTATTTCTTTCTTTCTATTTCTTTCTTTCTTTCTTTCTTTCTTTTTACTAATATGTATGGTATTTCTTCTTTTTTTCTTTCTATTTCTTTTTTTTTCTTTCTTTCTTTCTTTCTTTTTAATTTTTTTTTTAATTTTACTGATTATTGTCGTGTTTCTTCTTTTTTTCGTTCTCTTTCTTTCTTTTTTCTTTCGACTTTTCTTTCTTTATCTTTTATACATTCTGTTGTTCGTTCTAACTTTTCTGCTTGCATAAAATTTTGTAGTCATTACTTTCTTTAGGTCATTGTTATTTCTTTCTTGTAATTTTTTTATCCCTTTACAGGTTTTATTGTCTTTCTTTATTTCTTTTTTTATTTATTTATTTATCTTTCTTTCATTCTTTTACTAACAAGTGTCGTATTTCTTCTTATTTTCTTTCTCTATCATTCTTTCTTTTACTGATTAGTATCGTATTTCTTCTTTTTTTTTCTTTCTTTTTTTCTTTCTTTCTTTCTTTCTTTCTTTCTTTCTTTCTTTCTTTCTTTCTTTCTTTCTTTCTTTCTTTCTTTCTTTCTTTCTTTCTTTCTTTCTTTCTTTTTCTTTCTTTCTTTCTTTCTTTCTTTCTTTCTTTCTTTTTCTTTCTTTTTTCTTTCTTTCTTTCTTTCTTTCTTTCTTTCTTTCTTTCTTTCTTTCTTTCTTTCTTTCTTTCTTTCTTTCTTTCTTTCTTTCTTTCTTTCTTTCTTTCTTTCTTTCTTTCTTTCTTTCTTTCTTTCTTTCTTTCTTTCTTTCTTTCTTTCTTTCTTTCTTCCTTCATATTGCATACATTCTATTGTTCGTTCTGTCTTTGTTTGCTTGCATCCTATCTGGTAGTCATTACTTTCATTAGTTCATCGTTATTTTTTTTTTTCATTTTACATAGTGTCATTTTCTTTCTTTCTTTCTTTCTTTCTTTCTTTCTTTCTTTCTTTCTTTCTTTCTTTCTTTCTTTCTTTCTTTCTTTCTTTCTTTCTTTCTTTCTTTCTTTCTTTCTTTCTTTCTTTCTTTCTTTCTTTCTTTTTTTCTTTCTTTCTTTCTTTCTTTCTTTCTTTCTTTCTTTCTTCTTTCTTTCTTTCTTTCTTTCTTTCTTTCTTTCTTTCTTTCTTTTCTTTCTTTCTTTCTTTCTTTCTTTCTTTCTTTCTTTCTTTCTTTCTTTCTTTCTTTCTTTCTTTCTTTCTTTCTTTCTTTCTTTCTTTCTTTCTTTCTTTCTTTCTTTCTTTCTTTCTTTCTTTCTTTCTTTCTTTCTTTCTTTCTTTCTTTCTTTCTTTCTTTCTTCACTTTAATTTGTTTCTTTACTAAATGCCGTTTGATTGTTCTTATGACGGACTAGGAAACTGTACAGTGTTAACACTAAGACTGTTCATCGCAGGACAACTCTAGCACCTGCGAGGCATGACCAAGCAACATTTCTGCTAAGTAAAAATTAGGGGGGAAAAAACACACACACACTGTAAAGATCCCTTTTCACGCCTTTAGGCGTGTCGGGCTTATGGGAAGAGCAACCATATTTTTACAGACCATCGGCACTAGGTGGTCAGCATTACGCTATCTGTCTTTTCTTTCCCAGGACAGCCATCATGTTACCCATTTTAAGCTGGGTACACCTGCGACGCCCCTTGCCATGATAAAAACCCACTCAGCCTACAGTGGGATTCGATCGGTACGTTGGAATTACGAGTCGGACTCACAACGCTTACGCCACAGACAACCTACCTCACTTGCTAGGTCACAACTTATGTGAGACGGTCAGTTCCAGTCATCACCAGCACTTAGCAAAGAGCAAACCCAACAGATGCTTGGACGCTTGTGTCGAACGCTCTGCCAAGAAAGAAAAAAACGTGCGGGAGGCAGCCATATTTTAATTTTCAGTTAGGGGAGAGGATGGGGAGGAGGGTGTCGTCCAAGTGCTAAGGAAGTGTTTAATGCGCAAAAATAAGAATAATAATTATAGTTATTGTATACAAAAGATAACGTTAGGACCTTTTGTTACACCTTTAGGAGTTTCGGGCCTATAGTAAAGGTCTTTTTTCCACGCCAATAGGCGTATTGGGAATATAGGGCTAGACCGATATTTGTATAGACCAATCGGTACTTGGTGGGTGATGTGGTCAGCATCACACTAGACGCCTTTACTTTCCAGGACTGCACTGGTGCCCACCCAAGACTGGGTCGACATTGGGCCTTTAGGTCTAGACCTATATTTTACAGCCAAATCGGCACTGGCTGGGCGATATGGTAAACATTACGCCGACTACCTGGACTGCAACTGGTACCCGTTTGTGGTTTGCACGACGTGGGCGCCTAGGTCTGTTTTAAAAGGGGGGGGGGGGGTATCCGTCTCTATCAATTATCTGTATCTACTGAATGGTAAATGTATATTAATATATATTTGAAATAATAAGAGAAAGTCCGCACGTCTTAATTTAAGGGGGAAAATGGGGTGGGGGGGGGGGCTTTGTTCTATAAATAGTATTAGAAAGATAATTTGGGAGGGGGAAGGGGGTGGGGTGGGATAAACGGGTCTGTGGTGGGCTTCTCAAAGAGTCTTCGCCACTATGCGCGGACGTCTATGGCTGATAATGAAGCAGTTTGTTGATTTTATTTTAAACCATGATCCGACAGGTAAAACTAAACCTCTTGGAATTGGTGAAGTAATTCGTTATTTTGATATCTGTCTGTATGTTGTTTTTTTTTTTTACTGATTAGTGTCGTATTTCTTCTTATTTTGTTTTTCTTTCTTTTTCAGACTCTCATACAATATGTTGTTCGTTCTGTTTCTGTTGTAGCCACGCTAAGTCGGCAGAATTAATTAGCAAGAAAATATAAAAAGTAAATATGAATATGATGCCAGCTCTAAACATTTGATACCAGTAGTCGTTTGTTTATTGGTTTTTAATTTCTGAATAATTTTACACAGGTCTTCCATTATTTTCTGAGAAAAATACTTGATACCTTCTTCAGATATGTCTTTTCAGAGCTTAAGTTTATTCAAAAAGAAAAATAAAAAAAACACTCTTTTTGAATTAGTTTTGATTAGAAACAGAAAAATAAAATGTTGAATTAAGAATCCACATCATAGCACTCGGGACACTCCCATAAGTACTCAGTTCCCATCTTCAGCAGCTAGCGAAGAGTTCTAATTCCGATGGTACCAGTAACCGTCTGATTGCATATCCGTCTCACCCTTCTTCTGAGCGTTGAGTGTCGGCCAGATCCTATGGTAACGTTTCTAGCGCCATTCTCCTTAAGCCGTAATGATCTATCTCCGCTCTGTTTACTCGTCCCCAAAGGATCCTCACAATTTCTAAATTGTCATACATCTATTCACCACCAAGTGGGGCAGAGCCGGCTAGTCTTTCTTCTGCTCATTTCCCACCACACCGGCATCACCTGGAGATAATGCAAAAGATAATACAAAAGCTAAAACGTACTAGTCATTGTAGTACATCTACTTTACCAACATATTGGATTTTGTGTAATTAAATTCACTGGTGCACGTTCTTTTCTTCTCTAGACCAGGGGTCTTGGGTGTATCGCGAGATATCCAGGCCCCTCGTCTTTCCAACATAAAAAAATGTGATTTAAAAATAGAAACAGATAGGACAAAAAAGACACATCCAGAACAGCACTAACGTGGAGAAAAACACCCTGATAAATCAAAATGTCTGATAACAAAAGAAACAATCAGAATGTGTTTCTAATTATTAAATAAATGTATGTGTTATCATATTAATTAGATTTGTAACAGCAGAGGAACGAACTGTTCATAAAATCGTAAGCGTCCTGGCTTGTTTTGCAAAATATTTTATTTACAGTTAAACAAAACCTTCGATGAACGGATAGTCTGGACACTGTCTTGACTCATGGACAATATATAATACAGTTCATCCAATGTTACCCGATAGTCATCATGAATGTTGTCATCAACTTGATGAATATTCTGTGGAGGAACTTTGGTAGATTGATGGCCAGTCCACTTTATGTCAGCCATTGAGGATTGACCTACTTCGGCTTCATCATAAACATATTCCCAGCGTCAACATCTACCCAGCGTCAACATATACCCAGCGTCAACATATACCCAGCGTCAACATTTACCCAGCGTCAGAGAGTGCAAACGCTCTCCGTTGAATCTCCTTGAACATTCTTCAAACGTTCATGGATGTAAACTAGAATCTCGTCTTCAGAACTGAGTAACTATATGACATTACGTTGTTTTAGTCGAACGTCTTTTGTAACCATTTAAAACCATTACACTAGTGCCGCCCATTACTGACACAGGATGAAAATGCTATACAGTGAAGTTTAGTATTTGATCAGTTTAGAGATGGCAGACGAATACAGTATTTACAATGCAAAAATAAAAAATACGAGGTATAACTTCTATAGTAAGATTGTGTTGGGGGGGGGGGGCGGGGGGGCGGGGGGGGGGTCGAAATATCATTGAACTCCTATAACTGATGCTCGGACCCCTATGGGCTCTGTGTACCACCAAATAAGAATAACTTGTCTGTATTTGAATATGGGACAAAGACAACATGACCAACACTCATCAGGATGTGAAAATATTAACATTATTCACAATACAAGCAATGTTGAATGTTGAATATAGCTACACTTTTTGGTTGTGAGCATAGGTACAACATTTGTTGGTGACAATAAGTATAACATCTTACAAATGTACTCCATTTCAAAACTATATGAGGCTGACTGACTGACTTTCTACCCCACTAGGACATCAAACAAGCGATAAACACTTGATGACACAAAGTGCCACCATGTGGATGAGGATCGCCGTGGAGAGGTCCCAGAAACCGCGTTCAGACAATTGGCCATATTTATGGCCTGCCTATATTGCGGCGGCCCCTGGCAAAAGACAGGGTGGGGCTTCAAATAACATAAAATGTCGTCCTAAAAAGGACGACATACCTGTTTTGATATCACTCACTATATGAGGCCCTCCTCCTGCCTTTTTAAATTCATCCGCCCTGGGGAGGAGGGGATGACGGGGAGGAGTGGATGGGGGTGGGGGGTGTCTCCCAGGTTGGAAAGCACTGCTCTAGACCCTGTAGACACTTTTCTGCCTCTGACTCTGAGTCTGTGAAGAGGAATTTTGTGTGAGCATTTGTGTTTGCCACGTAGATTCTAGTATTCGCAGTCTGAGATAATCCATCTATCCAATTCTTTCCTGGGCGACTTTTAGCACTGCTTCCGTTGTCTGACACAGCTCTTTAGGTGCACTTACCTGAGGCAGAGGATGTGTCTAAACAATCTGATCTTTTGTCTCTTGATCTCTTAGTAGTGGTTTTTTGTTTTTTTTTCCCAAGCTTTTATGCACTACTGCCATCAGAGATTTCAGGAAAGAAGTCTGGTGCAAGTTTATTCCATATATTTGTATTGGTAATGTTAATAATTTTGTTGTGATATTTGTAATAATATATTCTTTTCAAGAATACATTCTCGCATCTGAGGCAGCAGTTAATGAAAGCTGTAAGAAGTAAAAACTTGTGTGTAGCATGCGGATATAAATATATATATAATAGTGCCTCTTAGACAACACCTGCCTCATCTGTCTCTCTCTCTCTTGTTGTACCCCACCAGGACATTACACAAGCGATAAACACCTGGTAACACAAAGTGACACCATGCGGATGAGGATCACCTATGGAGAGGTCCAAGAAACCACTTTCAGCCTTTAGACCATAACGGCTATATTCAGGACCCCCGCCAAAAGCCGGGGAGGGGGGAGGGAGGATTCCAATAACAACAAATTGCATCTCACATGGGGACGACAGACATGATTCCTTAATTATCAGCACGTCTTTCTTTTGATGTCAAATAGTTAATAATTATGATGTTTGAAATAATGGTTCAATAAAGCGGAATGAACACAAACACACACGCGCGCGCAATTTTGTTCATTCTTCTAAACCCGCACCCCCTGAAATTAGTTTATCACTCTAATCTTCGTTACGATCTGGTCTTGAGTGGCTACGTTTTAAGTTCAAACAAACTTAAATATACAAATGTCGGACAGAAGGGAAGACGTAGCATTTCGCACATAATGGGTTGATATAACAACTGTTTGTGATATAATCGTTCTTCTTGTGTCCACTTTCTGCTTTGTGCTAGTCGGTTGCAGGTTAACAGATTTTCAGTTTCCTAGCTAGGGCACGTTCATGTGTCCTGTATGCTGTGATGTTGTCTCCAGATATCAGTGTCTCCTGTGGTCCATATTCTTCTTGGTCGTCGCCTACCTCTAGGTATTTTAACTGTCACATGGTAGGCTTTCGTTTTTGGCATCATTGGATTCCTTCTCATTCAATAATCAAACTATTTCAGATATGGTAATGGTATATAATAGAGCCAGATTATTGTACTGTCATTAAAGAACAATAAAACATTTATTTAGTAGCTGGGTACAGAAAAAAAAGTAATCACAATTGTCAAGAAAACAAAGACATTGTTTGGATAACACACGTATCTGCCGATCGTGTCGCCTCACCTAATCCCTAAACAAGACTCCTGTTTTAATTAAACTTGGATCGCAGGTAGGTCTCGTCTTGAATGGGTACATATTCTCATCAGCTAGTGGCTGAAATGTCATTGTGGCAGCTGGTGTTAAATATACCAGCAGCTTGCCAGCTGACCCGGAAGTCATACGTTCTCATCCCCATTCTGGCTTGAGCCTCCTGGTCGATTCATTTTAATACATAGGTGTGCTGGTTCAGGGAGTCGCCGTGGCAGAGCGGCTAGACGCTCGCCGCGGATCGGAAGGTCGTGGTTTCGCTCCCTTTGAAACCAGACTTTTTTTCAAAAATGACCTTGGCTCCCAGATCTACCCAGCCTTGAGTGGGTACTGGGTGCAGTTCCCGGAAGTAAAGGCGGCCGGCGTGATGCTGACCACATTCACCCATCTTGTACCGATTGGTCTATAAAATATAGGTCTAGCCCTGTATGCCCTATCCGCTTAAAGGCGTGGAAAGGGTCATTTACTTTACTTTTTTTTTTAATGCTAGCCCATTCAGTCCCAGATTTGTATCAGGCAATGGTTTCAGTTTTAACAGCAATGGGCGGGATACTGAGCTTCTCTACCCGCGTAAGACTGGAGGCTACATCTGGCTGGTGTACCGTTAGCGGTGTTCTAATTATAACATCTTTGTTTGTTGAATAGGGTCTCTGCCATCTGCATTGTTGGTCTGCCGTTCAAATGAAGATTTTTTTATTTAAATTAAGCTAGTATGGCAAACGGTGAGGAAGCAGCACAGAAGGGACAAACAGATTGATCGATCAATACTGAGCACTTTACTAATTCAGTGTCGTTAGTCTACATCAGCAGTGCCGCAATTAGCAAACAACTGTTTTCCCAAGAGTTTCCACGGGCCTCAAACAGTAATAGTCATACTGAAGAAATATGAGTTTCTAAAAATTAGAATCGTGACCACGACTACATTCTATAGTAAGGTTGTGATGGGGGTGGGGGATGTGGTGTCTTGTTGTTTTAAACATCATTTGAACCCGTATAACTGATGCTCGGACCCCTATGGGCTCAGTGCTCCACTAAATATGAATAACTTGTCTGTATTTGAATATGGGACGAAGACAACATGAGCAATACGCATCAGGATGTGAAAATATTATCATTATTCACAATACAAGCAATGTTTAGTGTTGACTACAGCTACAATATTTGGTTGTGAGCATAGATACAACATTTGTTGGTGACAATAAGTATAACATTTTGGGGTGAATATTGCTTGCAAAATTTAGTTTTGAGTACAGCTGCGACATTTAGTTGTGAACATCGACATGGCGATTGTTGGTGAATGTACGTATGATATTTTGTGTCAATACAGATGCAGCATTTCGTGGCGAGTTTGGCTACAAGTTTTGTTACAGTAAATGCGTATAAAAATTTTTTTGGGCATGCATACATTTGGCGTTTAGTGTATCAATATCATTTATTGCCTTATATACTTAAAGGTTTGGCCGATATACCTTCAACATTTTGTGTTTAATGAATCTGTCATAATTTATGTTCATTATATAACAGTTTATATTAAATAAACCATTCCTACCGCATTTAAAAGGGAGCCGCCGTAGTCTAGCGGCCAGACGCTCGCCTGCGGATTGGAATGTCTTGGGTTCGGGTCCTGACATGGGGGGAGGGGGGTGGGGGGTGGGTGGGGGGTGGGAGTGGGGGTGGTGGGAGGGAGAGGGGGGTTGACATTTTTTTAAATGACCCTAGCTTCTAGGTCGACCCAGCCTTGAGTGGGTACCAGGTAGTGTCTTGGGAAGTAAAGGCAGTCAGCACGATGCTCACCACTTCATCACTCACCAAGTTCAGTTTTGTCTACAAAATATAGGCGTAGAAAAGGGTACTTTAATTTTTACCGCTTTTAATGGAGAGAATGAATGTAAAAGCGTCGATGACGCATGCAATTGCAAATTTTGTTTGAGAAAAACTGAGAATTTTTTTTTTTTTTTGAACACGCACATCTCACTGGAGTATTTGTTATTATTTCAAAAATTTTCATTTTACTAACACTTGAAAAACTGTGAAGTTGAAAATACTAATATTGTTTTTATGTTGATAGATACTGTTTGACAGACATAAATGTGGACAGGCAAACAACCAATCAGTTAAACAGCTAGACAGAAACACACTGAAAGACATATAAGTAGATATGTAGTTAGTTAGGTGTTTGCCATTTGCTGATGGAGGATCTCTTAAGTAGGTTAGAAATTATGTACATTTGATTAAATCATATGGATGAGTAGATGCGCATTTTGAATTCTCCCTAATTCACATACATTAAAGGAACACCATTATGTTTTTAATCATCATCACCATTTAGCGGGTCCTTGCAGAAGGAACGTCGCTACGCCATCAACACGGCTGCATTAAAAAAAAAAACTCGGTCTCTCCCCAGCTCTTCCGCATTGTCTACTTTCATATTTAAAAAGTCACTTGTATCCTGGGCCCATCTTCTTCTTGGTCGGCTCCTGCTCCTCCTTCCTGGTACCATGCCTTCTGTTATTATTTGTTCCAATCCGCCATAGCGTTTGGTATGACCAAAATATTTCAGCTTCCGAGGCAAGATGCTGTTTATTAGCCACTATTCCACTTGATGATTAGAATTTTGACAATTTTAGTATTTCTTCTCTTCTTTGTCCATGGTTTTCTGAGAATAATTCTAAAGCATTTAAGCTCAGAAGTCCAAATTTTCTTTCTTAAGGACTGGGGGATAGTCCACGACTCACAATCATGTTTGCAATATTACATATTTTATTTTTTCAATTTTTCCCTCTATTAATTATTTCATTAAAAAAAAGAAAAAGGAAAACACACAAACACCCACACAATACACTGTAACGTTGTACAGGTCAGTGAGGAAGGACACATGACTCAGCTGTGTAATACCATCTTTGTTTACGTGTCAAATACGACACAAAATCATATTATCTGCCACAGTGTGTCCTTGTGGCCAACATCGATTTCCTATCAAGTATTCTTTCAGACTTCAAATTCCCCGCTGTCTGTTCATAACTGGTAGGCTGGAAACCATGTTCTTGTTTATTATTAGAGCAAACAACATCTAATAAGAACAACCCACGCATTCCTGACTGCCGTTTACTTCGTTAACGTTTTGTGTACCCTAGTATAATTGTGCCATAAGGCTACGCGGTTAAAAGTGGTATCCAGGATTTGTAGCAGCATCACTGCCTACCTGAAAGGGACAAATTAATAATGATACTAATGTTATTAATAATAATAGTAAAAACAAGAATGGCACGGAAACTATCTATATGCTTGCCAGATGTTTATGTCTATCTATCCATCTACCTACCTACCTACCTATCTATCTATCTATCTATCTATCTATCTATCTATCTATCTATCTATCTATCTATCTATCTATCTATCTATCTATCTATCTATCTATCTATCTATCTATCTATCTATCTATCTATCTATCTATCTATCTATCTATCTATCTATCTATCTATCTATCTATCTATCTATCTATCTATCTATCTATCTATCTATCTATCTATCTATCTATCTATCTATCTATCTATCTATCTATCTATCTATCTATCTATCTATCTATCTATCTATCTATCTATCTATCTATCTATCTATCTATCTATCTATCTATCTATCTATCTATCTATCTATCTATCTATCTATCTATCTATCTATCTATCGAACTATCGATCTATCGATTTATCTGTCTATCTATCTACCTACCTATCTATCTATCTATCTATCTATCTATCTATCTATCTATCTATCTATCTATCTATCTATCTATCTATCTATCTATCTATCTATCTATCTATCTATCTATCTATCTATCTATCTATCTATCTATCTATCTATCTATCTATCTATCTATCTATCTATCTATCTATCTATCTATCTATCTATCTATCTATCTATCTATCTATCTATCTATCTATCTATCTATCTATCTATCTATCTATCTATCTATCTATCTATCTATCTATCTATCTATCTATCTATCTATCTATCTATCTATCTATCTATCTATCTATCTATCTATCTATCTATCTATCTATCTATCTATCTATCTCTGTCTGTCTGTCTGTCTGTCTGTCTGTCTGTCTGTCTGTCTGTCTGTCTGTCTGTCTGTCTGTCTGTCTGTCTGTCTGTCTGTCTGTCTGTCTGTCTGTCTGTCTGTCTGTCTGTCTAACTGTTTGTCCGTCCGTTTGTCCATCTATCTAATCTGTCTGTCTGTCTGTCAGTCTGTCTGTCTCTCTGTCTGTCCGTCTGCCTGCAGTATGTCTATCCTATTGCCCGTCCGTTGATTCATCTGTTCGTTTCTCTGTCTATCTCTGATTTTTTTGGGGGGATGTATTCCATATCACTTTGAGAAAAGATACACGACGAGAAAGTGTGTGGGCTGTCAGCATTGTTAAACGCAGCAGCTATTGACTTGAAAGCTAAACTTTGGCTACACATCTGAAGATACAGAATGTCAACCACTCTAACAAAAAGTTTTATATTTGTTTTTACACTCACGCATACCAGAGTTTATTGGTACAGACAGAGCCAAGTTTCACACTCATCGGTATTGCTATTTTTAACGGTTCAATTCTATTCCTGCCCACAATCCAAAATATGCGATTAATCATTGCTTCACATGACGTTAATCGTCATGTTGAAAGGTGCTCTGGCACAAACTGTTTATCTTCGTTTTGTGGTGCATTAGTTTGAACGTTTGCTGCATGTTGGCAGTAAGGTTGTGTATCTCTTTGTTAATAAATGACTAAAGAACGCTGTTTCTTTCTTATTATTGCGTAGAAAGTTCTTTCATTGTCTTATATTAGCACAGTCAACGTCTGGACATTCCAACGCCTGCTCAGTCCTCCGATGCAGTAGCCACTCCAAGGTACCTCTACTGATGATTCTTATAAGGAGTTGGTTATAGTATCTCCTGTTATTACCCCAAAGACAGCATAGATGTGCTTACAAGGCTCAAGTCCACGGTCACGCAATCGTGTTAACGTCAACGATTCAACATTACCCCCCCCCCCTCCCCCCAACATAGTCCGTACGGCGATGATGATATCATCTCTGTACATGCTTCTTCTTGTTTGCACTGGTGTATTACCTGCCAGATAGTCAGCTCTTTTATTACCATTTACTCCTGCGTGCCCAGGTGTGTAGATCCAGATGATGGAGAGTAGCTGCGTCTTCCGAATGCCTTCTACTCATTCAGAGCGAAGACTAGCTCTACAGATTTTCTGAAGCATGTTCACTGAGTGTGAAACAATTACGGCGTGTGTGGCCGCTTGCTCTGCTACCCATGCGAGAGCTTTAGAAGCAGTTATCTATGTTCGTGCTCAAACGTATTGTCAGGTAAACTCCTCTACCCTCTTCTGTTCTTGTACCAATCATTTGTGCTGTGTATGTCCATGCTGATCTTGACCGTGGCTCCCCTCTGGTTAATTGTTGTTTGTTTCTTTAACCGCCTTAGTAATTCGCAGTATTTTTTCCACTTCTCTATGTCCTTCCTCCTAATTTATTAGCTTTTACGCCAATTTTTACTGCTGTTCGGCAAAGCAGGTTCGATAAAATGTTTTCATATTCTGTCTCTGACATTCAGCGTAAATGACCCAATAAAAATGGTTCTTTTCATCTTGTAAAGAGAAGCCTTCTTTGATCTGTTCTACTCCTAAACTCTGTACATGCTTCTCTGATGTTAATAATAGCTTTAACTATTTGAATTTGTTGACTCGTTTACGCATTTTGCTTTCTATTGTAGTATGACATTTTGGTGTTATGTTTTTCCATGATATAACCTTTCTGGCATTTCTTTTGATATTCCAGGAAAGTTTTCTTTGCACTCTTTATTATTATTACAATGTTCAACAGTCGTTGGAGATCTTTTTGTTTTGGGTTATTCATGTTGTGTAATCTGCTTTAATCAGATTATTTGTACCAGGATATCAAACATGCGGGGTGTGGGGATGGGAAAGGCCGCCAGGCTCCTCTTTTCGACTCGTTCACTTGGGTGCACAGGGAAGTTTCAAGGGGACGCGAAGCACTTTTTATATTAAGTGCATTTATGCTTGAAAAATATATGCTATACATACAAGTGTGTGTGTGTGTGTGTGTTCGTGTGTGTGTGTGTGTGTGTGTGTGTGTGTGTGTGTGTGTGTGTGCTTCTTCTTTCTTTTTATCATTTTAAATTTTTTTTTTATTATAAACAAATAACTAAGGACGGTTTTGTTTTAAGAAACCTCTTTACATTTATCGTTAAAATCTAATCCACATGATAGCCCTTAACATTTCATTAAAAATAAAGAAGACATGTCGACCAAAATGTATCTCTATATTGTCCATTTCGTACCTGTTAGCAGTACGCATTGCACATATGGCGTGGGGTCTTGATATATACTTGGGTGGAGAAATAAAAGGGGGCGGGGGAGGGAAGAGAAAAGGGGGAAGGAAAAAGGAAGGGGGGGGGGAAGAAGCCACCTGGACAAGGTCAGAGACCACTAAATCTGCAAGAGACGAGCAATAGATTCTTTTAATTTATTCTCAGACACACGAAAATCCAGTAAGTAGACAGCTCGGAGACTTAGAATATACAACTAATGGCAGGATTTTTTTTTTAATGCCTGAAGGAAAAACTGTGGCAATGTGAGCGAACAAATGTAAGAACGTTATTTCCAAAGGGTCACCAATCGAAAGTCGCCGTGGCGTTGGCGGCTAGACGCGCGCCTGCGGATCGGAAGGTCGTGGGTTCGCGTCCTGACGGAGCTGGACATTTTTTCAAAAATAAACTAGACTCCCAGGCTGACCCAGATGCAGTCCTGAGAGGTAAATGCGGCCGGTGTAATACTGACCACATCACCCACCAGGTGCCGATTGGTCTATAACAAAATATACTTCTAGCCTTATATGCCCAGTAAGTTTTTAGCGTGGAAAAGGGTGTTTTTTTTTTTTTTTACTTCTCGTCAATATCCATCAAGGTTTCTTGTGTAGGAGCCCAATGTAGGTCATACAGGGTAATTTATTTTATTCCCTGTGTGGACTAGTTGGGAAGTCTGTGGGAGCGGTCAGGACTGCCGCAACACTCTTGCCGTCTCGGGATGTCGATCTGTAAGCAGTTATACCTCCACCAAAGAAGGCAATAGGTTATTATAACACGTGTCCTATAATAACTAGATTGTTTGTACAGTTTCAATCCTAGCAAATTTGCGCCCTAAATGTCACTGGCACAGGGTGTCAGGTTGCGATCCCAAAGGGTAAAAATTAAAGCAAAAACGTGTACGTGTAAATAAGAGAGAGAGAGAGGGGGTGGGGAGGGAGAGAGAGGGGAGAAAGAGAGGGGAGAGAGAGGAGAGAGAGAGAGAGGATCCACTGGAGCCAGCCTTCTTTGTTAAAATAGTACCTAATTAATTCATTCAATTATTGAATCAGAAACATATATTTAGTACTTTTTTAAAATTCGCTTAATCTCCGAGATTTTGTGTGGAGTTCTCGGGAAAGTTCAATACTATGGCGGGGGGGGGGGGGGGGGGGGGGGGGGGGGGGGGGGGGGGAGTGTGGTGTTAAATTTTATGTTAAGTGTTAGTTGGTATTATTACACACTCTAAAATCCCTACACTCTTGGACTTTCCCTGGGAACTCCCCACGTAATCTCGGAAACCCCGACACAGGGTGAATTAAAAGAAAAGACCCCTTTATTTGTATAAAGAAATAAAAAAGATAATCTCTCAAGCTAAAAGACAAGATAAAACATGACCAGTATTAAAATAGCAATCTATGCAAAATTCAGAAGAAGAAAAAAGTTTTTTGGATATTCGTCCCAAGTTGGGTTGTTCGGTCATGTCATCCTTGCTGATTTGCGGCGACGATGAAGTCTGAATAACCATACATGAAATGACCACTTTGCTTTAATGTCACTTCTGTAGAACAGAGTTCCGCCCCTCCATGTACCTGCTTGATTAATCAATAGCTGAATTCAAAAACCCAGTTGTTTCATTGACAAATTTAATGGGTCCGACTTCCTTTCTGTGTCACATCGCAAAGATGGTCTAGACTTGAGTGTACTGCTTCTTGGGGCAAGTAATTTTGTTGTACACATTCGAGGGTTCTCTACCTTTCTTATTACATTAGACTTGGGTCTACAAAGAACGTATGAATTTCTTTGGGCAAAGTATGTAGCCATTCATGGTGAGAGGGTCTATTTATATCATTGTTTAGTTTGTTTTATCTCCAGTATTGTTCTATCTCTATACAAATCTATATTTGTTTCTTAGCCTATCTCTATTTATTTTAAATTATTTACCTATCTTTCTATTTTTTAAGGGAGAGGTCTGTTTGCGACTCTTTGTATTTTCTTCTCTTTGTGCGTTTCTCGGCCTTTCCATATACTTCTACAAGCTAAAGAAATATACCAACATATGGCTGACTCCTGGCAACAAGGACAGACGGTACATACATTTCAACAAGGACGTGAGTTTACGACCGGGTCGGCGCATTATTTGCCAAAGCAAACATTGGCTAGAAAAAGAATTCAATGTGTTATCTGAGGCAGTTCAAGTAGAAGTTAATTCTTAGGAAAAACTTCAATATTTGAAGGTCTGTTCGCAGTGGGTTAGGGTTAGTGGGCATCGTGGATGTTGACCGACCATCAAAAGCTGAAACGCATTGGATGGTGTATGAACCATTTGCTGCGTTACTTAACAGAGAGTGATCCATTTCGCTTCTGCATAGTGGCAAGCGATGAAGCTTGGTGTCACCACTTGGAGCCGCGGCAGCACAAGAGAAAGAGAGAGAGAGAGAGAGAGAGAGAGAGAGAGAGAGAGAGAGAGAGAGAGAGAGAGAGAAAGAGAGAGGCAGAATCATCCTGAATCACTAGAGGCCTAAAGATTCAAGCTACAGATCTCCGCTATTAAGGTAATGTTTAGCACATTTTAATTTATTTCAACTTTTCGCAGAATTTAAAGGACTTGATGCCATCAAGTCTATACACAACTTGGAAACACTAGAAACACTGCGTATAGCCATCAAGAATAAACGTCCCAGAATGCTTTCTCGTTGTGTGCTCTTGGTGCACGATAATGCTCATCCCCATGTTGCAATTATTGCGGGTTCACCCGGTAGAAGTGGGCAATTCTATAACATGCAGCTTATAGGTCTGATTTGTTACCTTGTGATTCTCATTTGTTCTGGTCTCTGAAAAACGCCCAAGGAGCAAACATTTCGCACAGATGCAGACGCACTGAATGTTTTAAAGAATTGGTCGAGTAAGCAACCATAAGCTTTTATGCGGATCGTATTTGTCGCCTACCTACGCAGTAGAGGTTTGACCGAGTGCCTACCACGACTGTCTCGCCATTGTGCGTAATTCGCTCAGGATGAATAGTGGTTAGTGATTAGAAAGGATTATCATCACAGCACTCCGGGCAGATCCATAGGTGCTCCCATCTCCTCCTCAAAAGCTCCACAAGTGTAAAACGACTGATGACGCCTGTTCTGTGTTGCTTAATGAAATGTCTTGTCTTCTTAGTGAAAAATTAATGCTTTGTTGAATCATGTCACACCTGTTTTGTATTAAAGCTATCGGAACGGGTTTCAAATAAACGCTCTACACACACACACACACACACACACACACACACATATATATATATATATATATATATATATATATATATATATATATATATATATATATATATATATATATATATATATATATATCATGTCTAGGATTGCCCAGACAGCATCAGTCCTTGTCAAGCAGCAAACATTATGGAGATCCCAAAACATTTCATGCAAAATTTTCAATTGCTCAGAGCACAGGCTATTACTACATTAACATGTATGGCTGTGAAACGTGGACCATAACAGCTGCACTCGAAAGGAAGATACAAGCATTTGAAATGCGATAGTTCAGAAAAATTCTTGACGTATCATACAGAGACCACATTAAAAACAAGGAGGTTCGCTTTTTAATTATACAGAACACTGGCAGCTATAAACTTTTTTTTTTAGCTACAGTGAAAAGGCAAAAAAAAAAAAAAAATGCAATTTTATAGACATGTAATCAGATCTAACGGTCTCTCAAAACCAGTACTGCTGGGCTCAGTAGAGGAAAAAGTCTTGCAACCA
>CAJHNH020001409.1:135000-140000 GCA_905116865.2 Candidula unifasciata | reverse complement strand
GTCGTGTCAGAACCGATCGATTATGTTTGGGGTGCGGTATATTTGTGAGCTGATACACTGGTTTGTGGGTAAAGCCTCGTGTTTTTTGGTGTGATTGATTATTATAATTACACATCATCTCTGCAATAAAGGCCAACCGCGATGGGTCTTAAACAGCTTGTGTCTTGTGTATTTGTGGTGTATATAAATATAGTTCTGAATATGAATCTGTGGTTCCTTTTCCGGCCTATTTACCTATCTGGACACAGAGAGGCAGTAAGCCCTACCTTATATGTAAAAGCTCGAGAAATACAGCGACCTCGCTGCTGGCCTGAGGAGAGACGAATACACAGTAAGAATCTTCGCCGTCGAGGTAGGCGCAAGAGGTTTCATGTCCACTTCTATGTACAGGGTTATTAATCCATTGGGCACTAAAACAGCTGGACGTGGCTGCTGAAAGAGCCTCAAGCTGGCTTTGAACACAACGGAACGTCGTGGGGGACGGGCCTCGGTGAGCTGGTCCGGATATCTAGTCGAAAAGAAGTCTTATCCCTTCAAAGTCATTTGCGTCCAAATTGTCTGCGCTGTCCCTCTGCCATTTGCCGACAAAGTCTAACATGTGTCCGATAAACCAACCGCAAGCTTACCACTTAGTCGTTCAGGTATGCTGACTGCTCTAATATGCTACCGCAGCGATTATAAATAAACTTGGAATCTCTCAGTACCTGTTGCATAGTCACCATTTTCATTTTGTCCCTGTCCGATAACATCCGGTAATACGTGTAGCAGGAGAAGATCAAGCCTGACCTTCATAAACACAGGTGGGCCCACCCTCTGAAATTGTATAGCAGCTCGTGGGCCGAAACAGTTGTGGACGAGGGATCACTTCTACTGATGATTGGTAGACTCCTGCTCTACATGTTCCTCTGTGGTGTTTCTTCTTTTTCCAACCAAATTTGTAGTTAAAATGCGTAATATCTGTCTAAAAGCTGGTTATTTAAAAGGTAGAATTTAGGATTTGCGTTTCTGTCCAGTTTGTAGCATTAAAAAAAATTTTTTTTCTTCATAAAGGTTAGTTGTGTATCCTTTGCAGGACGTTGCAGAGCCAACCACAGCAGCCTCTGGCTGTTGTGTGGTTTTTCTAGGCAAATTTACGTCCAGTAGTTTGATTTCCTTTATACCCTTATCAATTCTGTCTACTTCCTGCTTGTCTGCTTTTTTTTTCCTCCCTTCCAACAAACAGAAAGACAGTAAACCTGTTTACTTATCTGCTTACATATCTACCTAAAGACAGTTAGTGAGCCTTCGCATTGGGCATACAAAGGTAAACATTTTGTTTTAAGTCAGTCGCCTGGATGAGTAATATCATCGTCAAGCCGGCCGCCTATACTTCCCGGGATTGTACCTGGTAACTATCTAACGTTGGGTAAACCGAGGTCGTGTTTGCAAAAATCCAGAACCATGCGGATTCGAAAACACGACTTTCGGGGCTGCAGGCTAGCATCTAGCCGCTACACCATTGCGGTTCCCATCTGTCTGCTTTTTTATGGAAAAACTATAAAAGTGCAGACATAAAAGCGACCGCTGTTTGTCTATCACAACTTACTGAATTTCCCTTTTCTACACTCTAATATTTTACTTTTTCTAAATTCTCCGTCTGTTTCCAACAGGGTCTTGTTACTGCTTCCTTCCCAACGATGTGACCACTTTGAAATAAAAATGCTCGACGCCAGTGTTGCCATGATATATTAATTCGATATTCTCTTGTGGGAAACCTTCTCGGCCAGGCTTTACCACACAAGAGTAATTCGATATTGCGTTCCGAAATACGTGTCTCAGATTGGGAAACGTAAAATATGAGAGTGGATTGAGAGACTAGGCGAGAATGGAAAACAAAGGGAAAGTGTAGTATTTTTGGAAGAATTTGTCAGTTTGTTTTTAGAATACATAAGCTTGGGACTTCTAATATTTCGCCTGGTCTCTGGGTAGTGAGACAGGATGCCTGTGTGGATTGTTGCGTACGTAAAACATTTATTGGCAGTTGCAAATCGAAAAGAGTAGTCCAACGGCGCTGCCAGGGCAAAATTTGGAGAGAAAAATCTACTCAAAGTATTTGAGGATTTTCGCTGCTGCTACAGAGTCTGTGCACTGTGTCGAGCTTCTTCAGACTCAGACTTGAAAAAGAAGAAAGAACGGAGCACTTATGGGTTACTACCCGTGTGCCATGTTGTTGATCCGTTGTTTAAAACTTCAACATCTCTTTCAATTCTTAACTGAATGGAGGTCTGTATCCCGAAAGCGTATTTTCAAATAAATATATTGTTTCCTGTTTTGATTAGTTTAAGAACCATGTGATATGCAAATGTTAACAGTACCTAACATTAAGTCTAAGAAACTTTACTTAAAACAAATATATTCTAACGGAATTCAATACATAGCGAAAAACAAGTTACATTCGAATGTTACTTAACACCAAGTTTGATAAGTTACATTCTGAAGTAACTAAACCCTTTGTGTAAGATATTACAAGAGAATTAACAGTCCGTGATGTATTAATTCTAACAGAATTATCATTTAGATATAAAATAATTAACAGTTAGTCTAAAAATAAAAAATAAAAATAAAAACCTAATTCTAACAGAATAAACATATAGTTTTATATATATTTCCTTCTGACAGAGCATAACACTTTGTATAACACAAATCATGACGTAATTCAAAACTAAGTATGAAACGCGTTAAAATATAATCGATTTTAAGACTAAGGTATTTTATATTCTAACAGAGTTTAGAACTCTGCGATCTGTGACAATCGAACATATTTGTGCACTTTGTGAAAGATGTGTTAGGGAACTCAACACTTAGTTCATGATATATTACGTAATATAGAACTCAACATTAATTATGCCATTTCTGACATATGAACATAACTTGACATTTACTCTCACTTTGTATATTTTCTGTGTGTATTATCTCAGTATCTCTCAAGATAACATTGTCATTATCCAGCGTTGAAGCCTGAAAGCCTCTACCAAATGTTTTGTTTGATAACCACTGCTAAGTTATAAATGTCTCAATAATTTGTTGTTTAAAAATTAAAATTCCTATAAAGATTATACAGAGAACTGTTTAGGAATGCTGGGTTTCCCAAACTTTTTTCCTGCCATGTCCCATCTAAGACATTAAAAATTCCATTGTAAGTTAAACACTGGACGAGTCCTTTTTCGAACTGCCCCGCCCCCCCCCCCCCACTCAGATAAACAATCACATTGCCCCCTTCCACTTGATAATGAAATTGCAACCACCCCCCCCCCCCCTTGACAATCAAATTGTCACACCCACTCCCCCCCCCCCCCCATCCCCTCGTTAGGCCAAGGCTCTACGTTGGGAATCTGCTATAACCTATCTCGTCAATTGCTGAGGTGCTCACAAAGGATCAGTTGTATCCTAAACAGTAGAATACGTGCATTATACTTGCTTGATACCAACACGCCCAAAAGACCACCAGATTTGAGAGTAATATTTCTCTTGGTCATGCCTTATCCTCTCTTCATCTGAATATTTGTTCTGAGAATAAACTGTGAAAGTTTGCAGGGAATTATTCAAAGGAGGGTGTGTCTTTGAAATAGAATTCGTGTGCTTCGGCTATGGGAGCTTTGTGTGGGCATAGAACTTTATAACAACAACAACAAAAAGTAGTAGAAGTTCGAAAGAAGAAGAAAAGAAGAAGAAGAAGAAGAAGAAGAAGAAGAAGAAGAAGAAGAAGAAGAAGAAGAAGAAGAAGAAGAAGAAGAAGAAGAAGAAGAAGAAGAAGAAGAAGAAGAAGAAGAAGAAGAAAAAGAAGAAGAAGAAGAAGAACAATAACATCAACATGCCAATTACATTTGACTGAAATGAATGCATTCAATTTTTCGACAACAGAAACAAAACAAAACATTGATATTCAGCATCTGTGAGGGAAGGGAAAGGAGGGGAAGAGCATTCATGCTCGGCCCTTTATTTCCCCCATGTTCCACGCCTTTGTTCATATTTGGAATATAAGGCTAGACCTTTATTTTTATACACTAATCGGCACTTGGTGGGTGATGTGTTCAGTATCACGCTGGCCGCCTTTACTTCCCAGAACTGCACCTGGTACCCACTCACGGTAAGGCTGGGTCGACCTAGAAGTCAACGTCATTAAAAAAAAAACTGCGTCTCTGTCGGGACGCGAACCCACGACCTTCTGATCCGCAGGCGGGCGTCTAGCCACCAACGGCAAGGTGAGTGCTATTCTCCCTGCCAGACACCAGCTTATTTTGTTCATGTTCCCTTGGCATTGAAAGGGTAGCGTTCAGTGATGCTGATGTAGTTACAGCTATTTAAAGAGATGTCAAAGAATGGGTTCCAGGGATGTATGTACATTGTCAAAAGTGTATAGTTGTTAAAAAGATTTGTTTTAAAAGAAATAAAGTTTAAATAATTGCATGGTTACTTTTTTTTTCTACACATTACACTAATTTCGGGAACTTTCTGAAGCTACTTCGCATACCAGTGCGTAGAAATTAAGGAGAATGGCGCTGCGAGGAGTTACCAGGGGATCTGGCAGACGCTCAACACTTAGGGGAAGGGCGAGACGGATTTACAAACAGTTACTGTGCCATCTGAATTTGAATTCTTTGCTTGCTGCTGAAGATGGGGACGGCGCGCTTATTGGAGTGTCCTGAGTTCTGTGATGTCGATTCTCAATTCAATATTCAACATTTCGTAGAAATTAATACTGCGAAATATTAATATAGATTTGTGTGAGACCAGCTCCGGGTAACGAATTGACTTAACGGTTTGAGCATTATAAAAAGTAAAGTAAAGGACCATTTCCCAAGCTTTTAGGCATATAGGGCATATAGGGCTAGACCTATATTTTATAGACCAACGGCACAAGATGGGTGATGTGGTCAGCCTCACGCCGGCCGCCTCTACTTCCCGGGACTGCACCCGGTACCCGCTCAAGGCTGGGTAGACCTGGAAGCCAAGGTCATTTC
>CAJHNH020001409.1:125000-130000 GCA_905116865.2 Candidula unifasciata | reverse complement strand
CTTGATGATCTGGACTTCGCTGATGATATGTCTCGTTTGTCCCATTAACGGAATCAGATGCAAGATAAATTAAGTACACTTGATGCGAGATTACAGCAGCTAGGTCTGAAAATGCAAAAAATAAAGACAAACAAAATGGGAATCATCATCATCAGGTGCCTTGTCGACTGGCGTGGGCGATCATGACTCTCCATAATCTGCTATCTCCTGCAGCATGTATCAGTTCGTGTGCCGACACACTTTTATGCCATGCAACAAGACTGTCAAGCATCTTCTCTCGTTGTCTTCCTCTATCCCTCCTTCCACAGATCTGTCTAGTGGTCACAACATGTTCTATTTTCCCTCTTCTCATAACATGGCCGAAAAATGATTACTGTCTCCTTCTGATGTCTGTGATAAGTTGTCTTCGTGCTCCCGCCTCTTTCAAAACCTCTTGGTTGCTCTTTTTGGCTGTCCAAGGTATTCTAAGCATTCTTCTGTAAAACCACATCTCCGAGGCTTCTAGAAATTGTTTGGCCTGCCTACCGATTGTCCACAATTTACAGCTATATGTTAAAACTGGATGTATATAGCAAGCAAGAATTATTTTTCAAACTCTCAATGACAAGGATATATTGCACAAGATGTTTTTCATTTTATAAAATGCAGTTTTTGCCTGTCCTATTCTGTTTCTTATCTCAGTAATGCATCTTCCGTCTGATGTTATCCATGTGCCCAGATACTTAAATTTCTGTACTTGTCCCAACACCATCGACTTTTATAACACATTTAGGAATAATTCGTTTCTTTGATACCACCATTACTTCTGTCTTCCCATTATTCAAACTGAGGCCCATTCTTCCACTTTCTAACACCACAATGTCTATCATTTCCTGTAGTTCTTTCTGACTTGTTGCTATCAAGAGTGTGTCATGAGCATAACGTAAATTGTTTATATTGTGCCCACCAACCACAATTCCGTGCATATCAATTAAAGATCACATTATATATTCACTGTATATTGAAAACAAATCAGGTGACAGTACACATTCTTGTCGTACGCCCCTCTTTATGCTTTGAAATGTACCTAAACAGTTGTAATTCTTATAGCTGCTGTTTGCTGCCAATACATATTCTTTATTATTCGTAGATCTTTCCCATCAATGTTTAATTTTTCTAACAGTTTGATTACTTCTTCATGCTTCACACAGTCAAAAATGCTTTTGAATAGTCTTTAAAGCACAAGTACAAATCAGTCTTTACTTCTATAGCTCATTCTGACAATGTCCTTAGGATGTATATGGCATTGTTTGTACCTTTTCCTTCTACAAATCCACATTGTTCATCGCTGATTTCTGGTTTAATTTTGTTTCTTATTCTTCTCATAATTATTCTCGGTAAAATCTTAGTCATGTGACTCATAAGACTTATTGTCCGATGGTCTTCACATTTTTAAGTGCCTGGTTTTTTTGGCAGAGCTATAAATATGGATTTTAAAATGTCATTTGGAATAAACCCACTATTATAAATATCATTTAAAAGTTTAGTTATTATTTCAATTCCAAAATCTCCTAGTGCTTCGATTTCTTCCAGTGAGATGTTGTCTGGCCCGGGTGCTTTTCCTTTCTTTATATGATGTATTGCATCCTCAACTTCTGCAGTCATTATTGGTGGACAATCATTGTTGGTCTGCAGTTCTACATCTGGTCTATTATCATCATACAATTCTCCTATATACTCTGTCCATCTGTTAATTATATTACTATGTCCCATTAATAAGTCACCATCTTTTGATTTCAAACATCCAGTGCTGTTACGAGTCATCTTTCCTGTTAACATATTTATCTGTTGGTACATGGAATGTGAGTCTTTCCTGTAATTTTCCCAAATCTCTGTACACATTTGATTCAGCCAGGCTTCTTTAGCCACTTTGTTCACTATTTCTTTTTGTATTCTAGAGTATTCTTCTTTATTATTCTTTTTCTTCCTTCTTTCATCTATCAGCTGCAGAATTTCGGTTGACATCCATTTCTTTTTTGCAACTCTATGTGTTGGTGGGATTGTCTCTTTTGATGTCTGCTGAATTGACCCACGCAACATATCCATAGTTCGTCAATAGTCTGTATAATTTCCATTGCATTATACCGTTTTTGTACAATGACATTGTACTGTTCCTTAATTTCTTTATCCGTTCTAAGAATCCTAAGTTTAACTTGATGTTCTGTGGTGTTTTTGTAATGTTCTTTAGTTTTATTCAAATTTTTCCTACAACTGGAACATGGTCACTAAAGCAGTCTGCTCCTGGTCTAGTTTTTGCTCCAACTAAGCTGCTCCGGAATCTTCTTGAAATCAAAATATAATCAATCTGATTTCGGACATTATCACCAGGACTTTTCCAAGTCCACAATCTTCGAGGATGGTGTTTAAACCAGGTGTTACCTATTATCATGCTGCGCGACTCAACCCACGCTATTAATCTGTCACCTCTCACATTCTTTTCTCCTAGGCCATAGCCACCCGTTATTCTGTACACTTTTTCACTAATTTTTCCGCGTTGAAATCTCCAAGTACCATTGTTACCTCAACATTTTTGCATGGATCAACAGCCATGTCTAACTCGTCAGAAAATGCGTCAATATCTTCCTCTGAACTATCTGCTGTTGGGGCATAAATCTGTACTAAGTTGATGTCAAACGGTCTGAAGCGAAGTTTTACTAACAGTACTCTATCTGATATTGTCCAAAATCCTTTCACAGTTTTTGAGTTCTTTGGATCCAAAATAATATTAACTCCCTTACTATATTCCTTTCCACCCGAGTAAATAATTATGTGCTGATCTGAATACTTTTTCCCTGCTCCTGGCCATCGTATTTCACTAATTCCTAATATGTTGATGTTCATTCTGTTCATTTCTATCTTGATGTTATCCAACTTTCCATTTTGTACGAGTGTTCTGACATTCCATGTACCAATGCTCATGATGTTTCTACCATTTACTTTTTTCTACAGTAGCTGGATGACGGTCGGGTATTATCCGTAGAACATGATGCTCCTTATTGGACGAGGTGATTCCACTGGAATCCCCATTCACCATCGTTATCTGAATTCATATTATTTCGAGGCATGATTTACTTGGGATAATGGGAATAAATCAGTTAAATAGTAATTTGGTTTCTCTTAATGGCATCCCACTTCAAGACGCACACTTATTTAGACAGTCATGTAGATAATGATAGTGGAACTGGTAGAGATATTAAACTAAGAATACAAAAAGCAAGAGGTACTTTCATAACATTAGGGAACTTGTGGAGGTCAACAGAAATTAAAAGGAATACTAAACTTAAAATGTGTAATCCTAATGTCAAATCAGTACTTTTGTATGGAGCGAAAACATGGAGAACAACTAAGGCAATTGCTAATAAACTATAGACATTCATTAACTGGTGCCTACGAAAAAAAGAGGTAATTATATGATATGAAAGAATCACTAATGTAGAGCTTTGCGAGAGAACTAAGCAAGTTCCAGTGGATCAAGAGGTGAAAAAAAGACCCTGGCGTTGGATAGGACACACATAGAGAAAACTGGAGAACAATACAACTTGAATGTCTTTGCACTGGAATTCACAGATACATAGGAATAAAGAAAGGCAAAAAAAAAACAAAAAAAAAAGCACACATGGAGAAGAAAGTTAAAAAATGGGGAGGACGTGAGGAAAGCTGCATTCGATAGCAAAAGATAGAACTACTTGGCGTGAATTAGTTGAGGGCTTATGCTCATTGGGAGCTAGAAAAGTAGACAAAAGACTACATTATGCCCCAACCTGCCACTTTTCTTTCTGTAAGTACAAATCCTTGAGAGACTCAACGTGAAAAGTGATCACTTCGTTTGGTAAATGCCTATATTGTTCTGCCTTCTCTTATGTTTATGTATATGTCACCCAGTTCACACTTACGTTCTATCTGTAGTTGAATATGAGAGCACGGTATGTTAGTAAATATTTATGTCTACTCTTTGGAGGAGTGCTTTCTTTTAAGGGGTATCATAATTGCTTATTCCCTATAATATTTACACTTTCTCTTATTTCACTCTTTATTGTCACCTGTCTGCTCGTAGATGTATGTATACGCTGTTAGTGGTGATGTGTGTATTGATTTAGTGGTAATACATACGTTTGATCTCAGTAATGTAAACATCTCTGGTCGCTTTTAGTTCTCAGAATGACTGCGATAAAATAACAACGCTCGGAATCAGAAGTCAGAGTCATACATTTTTTTTTTCAATGGCTCATCATTACCATCATCGTTTTCCTCAAACGACTTGCTGACTGACGGGAGTGCTCCTAAGCCTAAAAAGAGACTGGTCGAATTGTTAGAATGATGGGCCCTGAAGCCAGAGACCAGGTTCGATTCCTCGGTAAGGTTTGGGGGAAGGGGGCGGGGGGTTCAAGTAAAAAGGGGAGGGGGAACAAACCGGCCCAGTCTGTAGTGACAGCACTGGCCGTGCAGCCCTAAATCCGTAACCTTAACCCCCCCCCCCCCCCCCCTTTTCTCCCCAACCCTTTTTTCCCTGCCTACACCACAACATTGGTAAATATACGCAGTGACAGCGCCTTAGTCTACGCCAGCTCATTCTTTTACCTACATGAAGTACATCCCGTGACAGTTGTAGGAATGATAAGAGAAATTTTCACTGAGAACATTGCCCTGTGATGATCTGAACCGAAGTCTTTTTTCCACTTACAAAAAATTGTGCAGGTTTCCACCATAAAGTGTCTATAGATGTATTGGTACAAAAGTGTCTATTTCAGTAGTGCTGAAAAAAAAGAATGCCTTAAAAATGTGCTAGTACTGTGAACTGTTGCGCACCTACCTGAAAAAAAAAAACCACTGCCTGTATCTGATAAACCCATTCAATGTTTACATATTTACCTACTTATTTCTGCTTCAACAATGCGTCCATGACATATGTGATTGATTACTATCAACCCACGCCACTATGTTTTATAATTAGCAATTCTCAT
>CAJHNH020001409.1:55000-120000 GCA_905116865.2 Candidula unifasciata | reverse complement strand
ACATGAGCCCCACACGGTTTTAATCATTCGACCAACCGCTCTTCTCTCCCTCGCATGATTAGTTGCGTATCCTTTACAGGACGTTACAGAACCAACCCGAACATCCCCTGGCTGTTGTGTGGTATTTCTAGGCAAATTTAGGTTCAGTAGTTTGCCATTGCTTCTGGACGGTCGGCTTTCTTGATACCACTGTCGAAACCAACGCATGGCCCGCAGCTGGGATCGAACACGGCATCCCGGCATTACGAAGCGTTCGCATCGACTTAGCCACAGAGCCGACTCTCCCTCGCATAAACTTGTTAAAATCAGCTGTATTGTATTTTTCCCTTAGAGATAGTAACATGTAGACCTTGACCCCCCCCCCCTCCCCCCCCCAAAAAAACACATTGTTTCAACCAAATAACGGGTATATGAAAAGGTAGTCTCCCCCCCCCCCCTTTTTTTTTTACACAACAGAGCTTGCAAGAAACCCAGCTTATTACCCCTAGGATAAAAATAAAAACAAAATTACTTGCTGCAGTAGAATGAGCAGTGACTCACACACCCTATCATCTGTGACACGCGGGGCCGCCGGTCTGCCCTTGCATCTTTTCTGTTCTAGCCATCCATTCTAAGAAAAAACACAAGCCGTGGCCAGGTCCAATCGATGGTGTGACCATCTTCTAAAAATAGCATCTGGAGGTGTCTGGCTACTTGTCTTCTTGACGTACAGCAAAAACATACCGCCTAACTCCATCGATATCATAGGCTCTGGAACCTGGGAGAAAGGGGCCCCTTACGCCATGTATGAAGGTATTCTTTCTAAATCAAAGCAATGTTTCCAAATCAATACTATTGTATAGAGCGGAAACATAAAGAACTAAGGCAATGATTAAAAATATAACTGGTGCATGTGCTGAATAGAGCGAATTAAATGGTATGACAGAATCACTAATTTAGATCTTTATGAGAGGAATCAAACAAGCTGCGGTGAGCTAGGACGCTGGCGTTGGATAGGACACACGCTGAGAAAACACGACAATAATACAATATATTTAGATAGTATGTCTAGAACAGAACCATAACTCTCCCCCCCCCCCCCAATCCCCTCCGCCCCTTTCCACCACCAAAATAAAAGCAACATTGAGATGGGAGCAAGAGAGTGAGTAAAGTTGACAAAAATGGGAAGGACGTGGAGAGAACTGCTAGCAATAGCGAAGGATAGAATGAGCTGGTGTGAGTTGGTTGAGGACCTATGATGCCACATTGGAGGATAGAAGGCAGAAGAAGAATTTCATCAAATAAGATATAAACAGTATTATATGTACCCCAAACAACCGCATAATACTGAGCTAAATGGAAGCCACGATAATAAAGGTTTCATTTCAGAACCTTGCAGACAAAAGTACAAAAGGAATGGTCGAAAACAGACGGTTTCCTTTTTGAAACAGGTAGTTAATTTTGACTGAAGACTATATTGTATTTCAGTTAGAAAGATTCCTGTTTATTTGCTTTATTTTAATTAACCGTTTTTGTAGTATGAAGCTGACGAGGTAAACCAAATATGCCAGGCAATAAATTTTGCAAATGGTTTGTGTCTTCTTTGTTATACATTAAATATTATATGAAAAATATCTTTTTTTTTTCTGTGCCACTAAGCACATGCGTATTATTGTTATTAATATTATTTTTATTCTACGCTAAACGTCCCAGTGTTTCTATGTGGCGGCGCCCTTGTTCGGTTATAAACTACTCACAATTCGGTTCTTGATTATCCTTTAAAAAAAACTATGATGATGTTACTGTTATCTACCACATATAGAGTTTATATTTGTACTGTTCCGTAGTTTACTAAGCTTTTTCCACTGCATCTATTTTTAGGCCTAAGAATTTATAATTTTAAAGCTCAGGAGAAAAGGAATTGAAATAACAAATGCAGGGGGCTAAAAGAGGTGTGTTTTTATCCTTACTATCTGTCGTTTTCTTGATCAGGTGATCTACTTCCATTCGACAACTTAGTCAAGCACTTTCTGCCTTTGAAACGGAGAGAGAAATCTATAGAAAACTGCTTGTATTAACAATAATAACAACATAGAGAAACGTGTAGACGACAGCTTGTATCAACAGTTATATGACAATAAAGATGATGACTAACTAGGCACATTCTGGGAATAAATAAGGAACCGTCAATAAAAAGAGGTAGACAACAAGAGAGGTGGCAGATAAAAAATACACAAAAGTAGGGGTGCACACCTACACAAGAGGGGAGGAGGAAAGAAAGAAAGAAAGAAAGTTAGAAAGAAAGAAAGAAAGAAAGAAAGAAAGAAAGAAAGAAAGAAAGAAAGAAAGAAAGAAAGAAAGAAAGAAAGAAAGAAAGAAAGAAAGAAACAAACAAAGAAACAAAGAAGGAAAGAAAGAAAGAAAGAAAGAAAGAAAGAAAGAAAGAAGAAAGAAAGAAAGAAAGAAAGAAGAAGAAAGAAAGAAAGAAAGAAAAGAAAGAAAGAAAGAAAGAAAGAAAAGAAAGAAAGAAAGAAAGAAAGAAAGAAAGAAAGAAAGAAAGAAAGAAAGAAAGAAAGAAAGAAAGAAAGAAAGAAAGAAAGAAAGAAAGAAAGAAAGAAAGAAAGAAAGAAAGAAAGAAAGAAAGAAAGAAAGAAAGAAAGAAAGAAAGAAAGAAAGAAAGAAAGAAGAGGCGTTGTAAAAAATGTTCTTTGGTGGAACCAAATCGCCAGCCTCCTGTAAAATAACTAATTTAAATAACTCTGCTGGAATCTGAACTTCGGCTCTACTGCTATCAGCCCAGGTGAAAACAGTTCTCACTTGGCGGTAAATTTCTCTTATTTTTATGCTGCTTTCAACCGACAAACTCTAATAGCATACGATACGACCTGAGCAGAGATCATTTTTTATGGTTTATACTAGTCATGTTAGAGCACGCAGTGTATTTATATTTTGAAATCACAGTAGTTCAAAAAGGAAATAGTACTGCTTAGATTTTTTTTTTTTTTGGGGGGGGGGGGGGGGGGGGGTAAAAAAAAAAATACTAGAAAGGTGGGTTCTTTATTTTATTTCACCCCATCTCATGGGCCTCCGAGATGTCATGCGGAATTTCCGGAAACTCGAATATTATAAAGGGAAAAAACGGGTGTGGGGGGGGGGGGGGTGTTAACTCCTACTGTTAGTGGGTGTGAAACACACCCTATCACTCCTGTACTATTATACTTTCCCGTAAATTCTCCACGAAATCTCGGAGGCCCAGAGAAGGGGTAAAATGAAAGAAAAGAACCAAAAGGTGTGTCATATCCACAGTTGAGTTTGGATTAAAATAGCTCTCACGGCTCTTAGGGAATATTTTCATTATGAAGCGCCCATCTCTTCACAGCTAGACATGGGTTCGATTCCCCGGTGACTTAAGGCTGAGGTGGGGGTTTTTTTTCTGTCAGACCCACACACACACACACACACACACACACACACACACACACACACACACACACACAAACCTTTACTTGCACTGTCCGTAGCGACAGAACTAGCTATGCGGAACTCAATACTCAAACTCACCCCTCCCCCCCCCCCCCCAACTGCAAAAGTAGTAAATATATGCTGTTCTTATATGTGCTCTGAACCCTATTTTGGGTAAAGCAAAAACAGACACACTGCCTAGGGAAAAAGGGTGTCGAAAGAGTTGATTTCCTTCGAAGCAGGAGTGGATCTGCCTGAAAGGCAAGGAACCAATAATCTGCACACTGAACCTCTTGAAGTCAGGAAGTCACAGTAAATTAACATTAGCGGTACAGTTTAAATATTTTTTACATGATATAGAGATTGCAGCGGTCGAATTGATTTTAAGAAGTAACTTAATACAAAATAATCCGTGACTTCTCTTCTTATTCTTTTTCTTCTTCTTCTTCTTCTTCTTCTTCTTCTTCTTCTTCTTCTTCTTCTTCTTCTTCTTCTTCTTCTTCTTCTTCTTCTTCTTCTGCTTCTTCTTTTTCTTCTTCTTTTTTTTTCTTCTTCTTCTTCTTCTTCTTCTTCTTCTTCTTCTTCTTCTTCTTCTTATTCTTATTCTTCTTCTTCTTCTTCTTCTTCTTCTTCTTCTTCTTCTTCTTCTTCTTCTTCTTCTTCTTCTTCTTCTTCTTCTCCTCCTCCTCCTCCTCCTCCTCCTCCTTCTATTCCTTCTTCTTATTATTATTATTCTTATATTTCTTTTTCTTCTTTTTCTTTCTTCTTTTTCGTTTTCTTTTTTTCTTCTTCCTCCTCCTCCTAATCCTCGTCTTCTTTTTCTTCTTTTCCACTTGTGCCGCCCTCCTTCTGCTTCTGTACATCGTCATTTTTTTCTCCATCTCATGTTCTACTTCTAAAGCGATCAGTTTACTGCATTCAAAATGCTGTCGTCATACGTCTACTTGTTAGCCTCGTTTATTCTAGTGAACTTTCCTCTCCTCTAGGGACTACTTTTGAGCTCTCAGGTCACGTCTGTCGAGTAAGTTGACTTCTTTATCCTGTGCACTGGTCACGTTAGGCAATGTTAATTTTCCAGAAACAGCTATCAGTACCCGAATATAAGCTTCGGTTACTGTCCATCTGCATGCTGTTACATATAGCATGCATAACCACCATAGGTCGGCTCTGTGGCTAAGTCGATGCGAACGCTTCGTAATGCCGGGATTCTGGGATGCCGGGTTCGATCCCAGCTGCGGGCCATGCGCCTTGCATTGGTTTCGACAGTGGTATCAAGAAAGTCGACCGTCCAGAAAGCAATGGCAAACTACTGGACGTAAATGTGCCTAGAAAAACCATACATCAGCCAGAGGTTGTTGGGGTTGGTTCTGCAACGTCCTGTAAAGGATACGCAACTAACCCCCCCCCCTCCCCCCACCCCCCCCCCCAAAAAAAAACATAATAGCGCCTAAATCTATCAGTGTTAACCATATACTGTAAACACGAACCTGGCTAACTCTCGTTCTTCTTTACATTGCATCCGTTCTAAACATCACACACACACACACACACACACACACACACATAAACACGGATACAGAACACACGTGCATCCACAATAACATACATCCCCCTGAAGTAAAGCATACACACATAGCACATAATGGTTTTAGCCTTTGATGCGTTCTGCTTGGAAATCAGCATGCGCATGCGCTACATCTCATTCTTGAGTTGCCATTTCTATCACGTGACATTAACAACAGCAGTGAAATTATATAACCAGCCCACAGTTTCGTTTTATTTCCTTGTTTGCCATCCTATCATCCCCCCCCCCCACCCCTACCTCACCCCCGCCCCTTCTACCTCTAAGTTAAGCCAGTCAAGTTGATACAACAGAAATGTCTTTTCATCCCCATCTTATAACTTAGGTACCACACAAACACACACACACACAAAATGTTTGTGGAAATGTAAACTGTTAGCAAACGAAGAATATTTAATTATGAGGCCATATCATCATCATCATCATCATCAATTATCATCATCATCATCATGAAGTGCAGCCTCGGCATCAGTCATCTGGTCAAATGATTCATTAGTCAGTTGCTCGATCACACATATTAATATTGGGAGGGGGTGGGTGGGGGAAGGGTGGAGGAGGGGGATATGACTCTCAGTTCTCTTCCTTTGATCAGCACCTATACATATTTTCCAGGCACCAAAATTGAATCATAGAGGTTTTTTTCCTAGTTTACAAGCAAAATAAAAATGATAATAATAAATGTGATAACAATAAAACTGCAGTGAAATAAATAGGAAACAAAATAAACTATACAAATAAATACTTCTAAGGAGAACACCTGTACATGGCTGAATGAGCTGCTTGCATATTTGTGGGTGAGATTGCCCTCAGATTCCCCCCCCCCCCAGCCCCCGCCCGCCGTTAATAAAAATGTGCTTATTGATGGGGTTAATCAAGTAACCTAGGTCTGCATGTTCTGGCATGCATGTTTGCAATATATTTTATATCTTTTCATATTTTTTCATATCTTTCATTGTTTTCAATATGCTCTGTCCATGATTCTAAGATAAAATTAAAATTTCCCTTTTCTTCTTCTTCTAAAGACCATTGATTCTTGCCCCCAAGGATGGATATGTGTTTATACTGATGGATCAGCATTTAAGGCTACTATTGATGCAGGTTACGGAATCTACATAGGTTATCCCGATTGATCTGTTAAAGGGATTTTTGATGCATGCGGGGAATTCTGCTCAAATTATGAAGCCAAAATAATTGCACTGAAAACAGCAGTATACCACCTAAAGACTGTAATAGATGTTTACCCTTCAAAGGCCCAAAATATTGTCATATTCACTCACTCAGTGTCTGCCCTTCAAACTCTGAAGGGCAGTAAAGGCTGCAGAATTGACACAGCCAAGATAGTTATGGATTCTGATCAGCTCATTACCTCATGCAAAACCAGAATAGTGGCGCAGTGGATTCCAGGCCACCCCGGTACACCAGGTAATGGCAGTGCTGACAGACTGGCAAAGAAAGGAGCAACACAAGAATCACCACCTACATTGACAACTCTACGGACAGCAAAAACACTTTTAAGAGCTATAAACAACGAGACTTGGTTGAACAGAGGGGCCATCGGAGACACTGGAAGAGAGGTTTTTAGACATATTACTGGCCCTGATCCCAATGACAGCATTACCCATCTGTCACATATCACTCCTGTCGCGTGCCTAATGTAAGGATTTCTCCTTCAGAACCAACAGCACTCAGAGATAATTATGTTGAGTCGTTTGGCTCGTATTGGTCTAAGGGATTCCCCGTGGCCAATATACGCTCAACTTATCTCTGGAGTAGGGCAACTCAAGTATTGGCACTACAAAATATATCAGTATATAAATACAATATTTCTAGGCACACTTGGCTGGACACCCCCACTACTTACTAAAGAAAGCCCCCAGGTTATGATAGTTCATTATCATAACCATGTTAACACATATAATGAAGATACATACATACACAACTGCTAAACACTTAAAAAGGTGAAATAGAGACACCTAAGTCAGCCATGAAAATGAATGCATGTAATCAATATAAAATAGATATATAAAAGTGAGACAATTGCCAGATCTCCTAGGCTAGATCTCAGGATATCCTGTCCAAATCACAAAGATACTACACAGACAGAAGGTCTTGGAGATGACATCTTGTCATCATTGGACAACCTAGGAGCTGTGAGGAATAAAGCACATAAGGCATCAAACTGCACTTAGCCTCTTTCTGTCTATGATGCCTCCCTCAGCTCCTGATGATTCGACTGTCTTTGACTCTGGTAATTCTGCTCAACTGGATCAGGTAGTGAAAGAGTACTTCACCCTAGAAGACACAGCAACTGTACCGGTATTTAGCAAGTCTCTATCACCAGTAAGGACACACAATGTCTTTGAGCCACACTAAGCTCTAGCACTGGTAGCTGTTTGAGGTACCATCTCCCACATGTTGGAGATGTCAGGAACCTTCACAGGTGTTAGCTGGTGGGTAACAGTTTGTTTCTGGTGGTTTGATGGTTGGTGGATGTTGGTTGGACTGTGAATCTTCTGCCAGCTCTTCAGAAAAGATACATCCTGTCAAGAAAATAACTCAACATTAGTCATCACCAATAGGGTAACGTCTTGACAGGAAAGACAGAGCAAGCATCAGTCATCAACCCCCATCTGCTGACTCCTCCCTGCTCTCCTGTTTCATTCCTCAGATTGCCTCTCCAGACCAAAAGACATAAGTCTCCTATATTTATCTGTCTGTTTAGTGCAAGGGAAGGCAAGTCAGATATACAGTGGAGATAGATAAAGTGGTCTAACACATATATCACTCTCCCTCTCCCCCTCACTCTGCACACAGACACCAATATTTACTGTCAGTACCTGCATTCACTAGCTTTCCCAACCGCCCCAGCACTCATTGATCTGGGTCAAACACACACATACTTTGATTAACAAAGCCCTGACCCAATTCTGTCCCCATTTCGTATGTACAGATTCTTTAGTTAGTTTAAAACGTACACAATTGTAAGGGTATTAAGTTTTATCAGTATGGGTGGTTTATTGAGGGCATAAGCTATTTAGTCTGTACACTGGAAGATCTATGTTCGAATCCGCTTCTCTAGCGATCAAGAACTGTCGAACTAAGTGGGATCACACAGCCGATACTGATTTCTCTACAGCAGTGACTACTTTACAGACATCATTCTAGGTACTCGTAAACTATAATTAACTTACCCAAGCATATGTAAAAACTGAGACATTCCAGATTGCCTTGAAAAGTGAAATTTATACAGGCACAGAATAACACATCTGGACGCTTGAGAAGCTGGCAAGGAGAATAGCGTCACTTAGACACTTCAGGCGTTGGTAACAAAAGAAGTCCCTTGTATACTTGGGCAAGGAGTAAATCGGTTTCCACGAAACCTCAAATAACTCCCTTAATATATCTCCAAGAGATATACATTTAAAAGTGGAGTTTAGTTAAAGTAACCAGAAAAGGCAGACATAATAATGTTGTCCAATACAGGCCTATATATATAGATATAAGGGACAATATATTTCTGGGCGAGTCCAAGTTTGAATTTTGTGCAGATTACAGGTAAGACAGGTTATCAGCCTTACAGACCGATGCGTAATGGCTATCATTTCACGACACCATCTAACAAGAAGGGACCGGGCCACCATCTTCAGACTCAGAACACAACATATTCCACTCAGTGGACATCTAAACAGAATACAGCCACAACACTCCCCAGAGTGCCAGCTTCAAAATTTTTGAAAACCATCTCTTTGAGTGCCCAAAACTCAGCGAGACTAGAAGAATGCTACTCCTTCTGAGACCAGACAAGTGGAACACTTTGTACAGAGGAAAAGAACAGCTGTGAAAACATGCAAATTTCAATATATGGCATTAGCCAGAGAGCGAAAGCTCATGCGTCCCTGGATCGATAACAACAACATCTTCTTCTTCTGTGTGTGTGTGTGTGTGTGTGCGTGTGTGTGTGTGTGTGTCGTCCCCTTACGTTCTTTCTTATTATTCAGTGTTATGTCTCGTGTACTGTCAGTCATTTAGGATAAGGTTGTTCCTCTTGGCCATGTTGTCAAACTCTCTAATACATATCCTGTTATCTCTCTCTTGGCTTTCTTTCCCTCCGTATACATTTGCTTTCTCTTTCCTTTCACATCTGTTTCCACCAGCATTTTCGGGTACATGAATCTGTGACTCTTGACATGTTGAAAGTAGACGAATTATCTGTCGTTGCTTCATCCTCTATGTTGTAACAGAAATTTACTTATGGAGATAACTGGTTACTCATATCAGAAGCAAACGACATAAGTAAGTAAGTAAAGATCCCTTTTCACGCCTTTAATCGCATCGGGCATATGGAAAGAGCGCCCCATTTTTTAAAGACCAATCGGCACTAGATGGATAATGTGGTCATCATTACGCCAGCCGTCTTTACTTCCCCAGGACATACATCCTACTACCCATTTAAGGCTGCGACGCCCAATACCATGATAAAAATCTATGAAGCCAGCAGTGCGTTTTGATTGCGGTACGCTGGAGTTAGGATTAGCAACGCCTAAGCCACAGATACCGCAAAACAGACGACACAAATAAAATTGCTTTAATCAGTTAGAAAATTTTTCTAAGGTCATTTCTGATTGCTCTGTTGGTTTCTTACCATGAGATTTATATTATTGGTAACTTCACGTTAGCCATATATGTATCATCAGTGCATAGTATTAACAATGTATACTGGTTTCGATTCATTTTTAACTACTACATTTGTAATAAAATTTGCAAATGCAAGATGATAGAAATCTTTGCTCCAGATTTGATCTCAAGGGTCTCATTCTCTTTCCACAGTGCGACATCTGCTATTTCAGTATTACGCGTCGTCCCCTTGTAGGTTGTAATTTTTCGTTTTTTGAAGCCTTACCCTGGCTTTTTACCGGGCGCTCTGAATATGCCTGGCCCACAATTATAACCTAACGGCTGAAAGGGGTTTCTGGCACCTCTCTACTGTAATCTTTATCCGCATGGTGGCACTTTATGTCACCAGGTGTTTATCGCTTGTGTGATATCCTTCCTGGTGGGGTATAACAAGCAAGCTGTTATTCCAAGAAGGTCGCTGATAAAATATCACGATTAAACCATGAGCTGGAGCAACCTTCGAATGACCCAATGATTTCCCTATCAAACAACAGCTTGTCTATTTTGCCGCGAGGTCCCTGAATGTTTAATAAGTTATTTGTTATAAATCAATATGTTTGTTTTTTTAATTCGGTTTAGTAATGAACATTTTGTGTTAAAGGCGAACTTATTAAGCCCAAACGGTCTTTGAGCCTAAGTATTTAAGGTGGCGTGGCTAGTGCAGTCGCCAGGGACCGTGCAGGTTAGGATTAATTTTTGTACCCGACAGCACAAAATCCACGACCTTAGGAGGGTTCGAATATGGGTCGATGCATGATGCGGTTAATATAACTGGAACCGTCTTTACTTTCCAGAACATTTTCCTGTACGCAATTTAGGCTTTATTGAACTGTGTGCTCACATCAAATTCAAAAAGCCGCACTGTCGCCGATTCTCACACTTGACTACTAGGCCATGAAGCGAAATGCCAGTAACCGCACTTTCGCAGTTTGTCGAGTTCATTATCCCCACCCCCCACCCCCCCCCCCCCACCCCCCCCCCTTTCCCCTAAACAATTCACTAACTAATATAAAGTTATTCTGGGATACCCGGGAAGTTGAATAAGATAGGTTTTAACAATAGTTAAGCTACGTGGCTAAACATACATACAGGGAAGGGCTCGGCTCGCCCAAGGAACACGACAGTATCGAGTTACTACACACTGTGATCACGTTCTTTGGAGTTTGTGTTTACAGTCCGCTTATAGCTTCCTGTATGTGTTATATTCCCGAGGAATATCTACTTCCTTCACGCTTTATGTATACCATAATGTAATACCGTTTAAAATATCAATTCGCTTTGTTCGAAACTCAAGATATAATTATTTTAATGAGATATGTATTTTCTTTCTTTCTTTTTAAGAGAAAGCACGATTTAAAAGCACTTTTTGTCTTCATTAAGCTTTTAAAATAGCCTTATTTATATGTTTGTTTCCTTTAACCTAATTCCCATCGACGTCTGAAGCATAACTGATTTGAAAGCATTTTCACTTTTTCAACAGTCCGGGATTCGAGTCAAGATTCTTGCTGTTCAGTAGCAAGGCGCTGTGCGTTGAAATAGACAAAACTATCAGCCTCCTACTACTGTTGAGAAATCTGTGACAAACTGCTGAGAATAACACTGCATATAAACTTACATAACAGCCAAACAATGTTGGAAGCGTTTTTCGAAGACTAGAAAAAAAAAATTTTCTTATCTTCTTGTTTTATTTATTATTATTATTTTTCTAATTGGTTTGAAAGAATTCATAATCTTTATTTCAATTATTAATTGATTTAATATTACAAAGCGCAAATTGGTATTAGAATTATTCTAAATTTTTCGTGGTGGTTTTGTTTTTCAGACATTTCTTGGATATAATTTACCGGACACATACAATAAACTGTGTCGGATCTGTAAGGCCAAGAAGACAATTATCAGGTATGTAGGCATAAACTGTTGTTGTTCGCTGTTGTGGTTATTGCTTTTGCTATTTTTCTTCTTCGCAGTGTTGTGTTTGTTGTTGTTGTTATTATTGTTGTTCTTATTATTGTTGCTATTGTTTCCTCTGTCGTCTTTATTACTGTTCTTGTTGGTGCTGTTGATAGAACCTTTCCATCTTTTTTTTTTAAAGATTATTCTAAAGTGTTTTAGGGTAGTATGAGAAGCCCAGTCGATGGCGATGGTGAGTGTGACAAGCTAGACTTGCTTTCATTAGAAAAAGTCTTCCACGGCCAGAGCGTCATATGTTGAGACCACCGTTGTCATCAAGAGAATTTGGCCTGTTACTGCAATATTTGTATCCCCTGTCCCTATTCCATTCCTGATTTTTTTTCCCTCCATACATTGCGCCATGATTCTTGTTTACATAAATCCACCTTAATACCTGCATCATTCATGTCCCCGCTTGCAAAAATCTTCAAACTGTAGCATATAGAGGATGTCCTTAGCGACCCTACCTTTCTCCAACTTCCAAGTGTGTCCTAATTATCTGTATCTTCTAATACTAAATCCTGAAAAACCTGCTGTGATTGATACCTGCTTTTCGCAAAACATCTTCTGTTTCTAATCTGTTCTTACCACTTTAAAGCTAAACTAGAGAATAAAGAGACATTTTTCACGTCCTTATGGGTATCCCTCAACCTCGCACCGGCTGCCTCTACTTCCCATTACTTTTCCTAGTACTGATTTTAGGGTCAACCTGCCAGCCGATGTCATATTTTGGAGAGAGGGAGAAAACCTTATAGATGCGGATTTGAATCCACGACTTTCGGACCCGCAACATGCTGCTACATCACAGCGGCTCCCCTTGTCACTTAGGGCCAGCTTTTATTTATAGGCATCGCAGGTGAAAGTTGTTTAGCTATTTCTCCTGGTACATGTAAGCTGGTCAAGTTAAAATGTTCTGTGGTGGTCAAAAATGTAACTTTTGCTTAGTGGTGGCCACGCTGAGTTCGGTATGCATGACTCTGTTGCCTCGTATATCATTTCAAAGAAACAGCAACGCGAACGTCTTCATGCTGTAGTCCGTTCAGAAATTCATGAACATGAATAAAATTTCATATTTCGAAACTAAGAGACCTTGGTAAACATACACAAGAAAATATTGAAGGCTACAATAAAACATCACCTATCTCTATGTTCACTTTGCTTACAAGGCAAGCGAACTTGCCAAGGACAATCATACCGTCTGTTTCAGACTGGCTTTTCCCCCTCCCTTTCTCAGCTGTTTTAATTTAAGTTTATGTTTTTAAGAATCTCAGCCTCAAGTTTCAGAATGTCTATTTCAAACTTGGACTTCTAACTGTACCAGCACATGATTCCAGTAGACAGTGCAGTCCATGTGGATGAAGTGGAGCGAAGTTTTTCCTTCGTGGTGACAATGCTATCTGTGTCTTTTATTCTGTAAGTCACCTTTCAGTGCTATTTCACTCCTCTTATTATCCGTTTACAGTGGAACTCTAATATTCGACATTATTCCTTTCCTGTGGGGGGGGGGGGGGGGGGGGGCGAATATAAAAAGGACTAATATCAAACGAGTTTTTCTCCATAGGAGTTAGCTAAAAACCTCCGCGGGTATTGGGTTCGAATCCTAATTCAAGTGTATCTTTCATAACTGACTGTAGCTCCTAGGTCTATCCAGCTAATAATGGGTACCATGTGATATTATTTCAAGAGAAGGAGCCCGGTGTGATGTTAGCGAGATCACCGAACAATTGCCGCTTGGTGTGTAACCAAAAGAACAAGAATTATCATATCTCAGATGCCCCACAGGGGTTGAAAGGGTTCTGGGCATTTATTTCTCCAAACGCTGCTTTTAGGAATGGCAAGTATTTCGTTGGAGATATGAAAAACTGATTTTATTGGATTTATCTTCATCTTTAAGTTCACCAGCTGTAAACTGCGGCAGACAGTTTTTTTTTTTTTTTTTCGTCAGCTTCTGGAATATAGTTTTATTCCAGAACCTGAGCTGCGTGCACATCAGTTTTACAGATCTGACTCATTCAAGAGTTGTACTCAGACTTCACAAAAAGCTTCAAATTAATCGACTCTTTACGACGTACTTTCGGGTACTCAGTGGGTCCATTCTTTTGTTTTCCCTATAATGGGGCTCCAGAGATTACACGGGGCCAGCTAGATTTATAAAGTATTGACCTCCCTGAGTGTATGAAGTCTTGCCGCCGTCACAAAGATTAGAAAAATAACTTATCTTAACTGTAATAAAATCTGACCCCCATGGAGGATACAAGACAGTTGCTACCGTGCAGACTTGACCTCGTGAAGTTTGTTGTTTGGAAAGGATCATTTACACTGCACTAGGATACTACGTACGTGACCTAGTGAATTCTAATATTCTCCCTTTCTTCCTTAGGTCAGGATTTAGAATCACCACAGTTAATTAAGTATGATTTATCATTTACGTCACTAGAGTTTACACAGTTTTATATATTGCTTATTTTGTCTTTTCATCTTTTTTTTTATGTCCTCTACTTCTAAGAGGTACAACCAACAGTTATATTATTTCATTGTATATACACAGATGTACCTATGTTTAGTAGGTGTAGGTTATTGATATGATCTGACAATGACAAAAGATTTTGATATAGATATGTGATTCACGGTGTTAACACGCACTTTCTCTCTCTCTCTCTCTCTCTCTCTCTCTCTCTCTCTCTCTCTCTCTCTCTCTCTCACACACACACACGTCTGTCTGTGTATGCATGAATATATATATATATATATATATATATATATATATATATATATATATATATATATATATATATATATATGGGGGTTTCATGTATATAAAAATAATCTAGCATTGTGTGTTAATTTCTGATATACTGTTCTCTTTCCGTAATATATATTAAAACTGCATATGCAGAAGAAATGTTAACGAAATGTCCATAAAGAAATTCTGTTGTAAAACTTTAAAAAATAATTTCAATTATTACACATTTTAATCTTAATAAGCAAAGTTTAATTCTTTCCGTCTGTCTCTTTATCCGTCCATCCGTTTCTCCGTCCATCCGTTTCTCCGTTCATCCATCTGTCTGTCTGTGAGTTTTTCTGTGTGTCTGCATTCTTCGGTAAAATACTGCACTCTTAAATGCCTATTCGCCAACTTATAAATCTTGTGCATGTCAGTGTGTTCACATGTCTGTAGACCAGTTTGTTTGTCTGTGTGTTCATCTGTCTCTATTTCTTAAAACATTCTATTAACTACACGTTTTTACAACACAAGGCAATGACACCTTCATGAATGTGTGACATCAATACAGTTGTGACACAGAGGCAAAATACAATGAAAACAAGACTATGCATTAATTTATCTACTTTTTGTTTGTACAGCTTTACAACTTACAGGCTTATGGGTCATCCGGTGTTGAGATCACGTGCAGTATAAAAAAGGAAACCCTACTGCGTGATTTGCATTTACAAAACATCCACAAAGCAGTAGCTGGCAGAAGCTTATACAATAAGTGTAAACAAGAATAGTGAAACGAGGCTGCAGTGGTTACTTAAGCTCTGGAATCTGGGAGCTCAAAATAGTTATTTTATTGTTCGTTTTGAAGGGAGTGGGTAGGCTGCATTACCATCTCTATTTATATATTTTTTGATCTTCGAGGCAGGCAAGCCTCATACACCCAAAACGCATCATAATATAGCCACTGGTTTAGAAGAATAAACAAACACAGAGAGAGAGAGAGAGAGAGAGAGAGAGAGAGAGAGAGAGAGAGAGAGAGAGAGAGAGAGAGAGCTCTAGGGCGACATTAGATCTTTTTTCTACCAACCTCAGTACTGGAATCAGCAAGGGCGCAGTCGTTAGACACTTGGCAGTCTACCCGAATATCTTTGGTTCTAATCATTGGCGGTATGTCATCACTGACATTATTTCCTAGATTGATTTAAGCTGAATTGTTAAGTGGAAATATCATGTGAAGAAAAGGCAGCCCACCTGGTGGGGACCACTACAATCTTACAATGAAGTTTGATCTACTAAATATGAGTTGGTCTACTAAATATGAGTTGGTCTACTAAATATTAGTTGATCTACTAAATATGAGTTGGTCTAATAAATATGAGTTGGTCCACTAAATATGAGTTGGTCTAATAAATATGAGTTGGTCCACTAAGTATGAGTTGGTCTACTAAATATGAGTTGGTCTACTAAATATGAGTTGGTCTACTAAATATGAGTTGGTCTACTAAATATGAGTCTAGCTTCACAGACCAAGGCGAAACTGATGTAAACAGGATTCTTCGCTCTTTATATTACTGGTTTTGTCCAAATAGGTAAAGTACTGTATATTCTCAATGACCCTTCAGTTAAATGTATATTTTGAGTTTTGTGGTCATTACTTCAGTTTAACTTTACTTTCAAGCCAAAAATGTAACTGATTTCACTATTGATGAGCAAATTTTTGTAGCGATTTTTCTCTTCCTCCTTTCTCCATCTGACCGTTTGCAAACTTATTAATTAATGCAAAGTGATTTACCGCTGACTTGATTCTCATGTATTTTCTTCTACTCAATTTCTTTCAACAAACGTATTTCGTGAGAAACATTATTCAGATCTTCACTTTGTGTTCTTAGCTAAGTCGGAAGCTGCTTGGTGAATAATTTATCACTCGACACATAAACAATGTTTCTAGTGCCGACAGTACCGATTTTTTTTTTTTTTTTTTCAAAACTGACCTTGACTTTCAGGTCGACCTGGCGTTGTTGACCTGGCATTCAATGGAAACCTGGTGGATTTCTGGGAAGTAAAGGTGGCCAGTGTGATATGGACCACATCACTCATCGAATGCTCATTGATCTATAAAATGTAGGTCGGGCCTTATATGCCCAGTGCCCTACGGTCAAAGCAAGCCAGACAGAAAGACCGTGCAAGAGACGACGGCACGGGTTACTCGTGGCTGGAGAGAAGAAACGAGAAAAGTCAAGAGGTTGACTCTTGGTCAGTTGCGTATCAGAGGTCAAGCCAGACGGGTGTGAACATATTGAATATAGTGTAAATGAGTTATCAGATAGTTTGACTGTGATCGCTAGAAAGTGCTGTCTGTTGAGAAAATGTGTTGATGAAAAAATGATTATGAACTACAATAAAGTTGGCAGAAGTTTTGAAGAACGTTAGCTTGTGTTATGCTGAATAAATGTGTCTATTCCTGTGCAGTAGTTTAGTTTGGTCAGTCGGTAGCATGTCCTTTGCAGAACCTTGCTCAGATAACAACCATCCGGAAAAGTTCTCGATCACAAGCAAGATTTCCGCGTCCGATACACCCATCTGGAGATCATCCGCTACATCCTGCACCCATCTAAATTTAGTGTAGTGTGGACAAGTTAAACAGCAGGATCCCAACCAAAAGGTTAAACCCTAGACAAGCTGATGCAGCGTGAGCAGACGTCAAGTGGTGAACGTAACCATAGAGCTGACCCACACCAAGGAATCTGAGACGAACATCATTGCAACTCAGTTCGTAAACCGAGATGTTCGCCAGCAGGGACAATTTTGCATATTGAAATTAATGCAAAGACAATTAATCCGTTCGCCTGCCTCAGAAGCAAATTGTTTTTGTCTCTTTTTAATGGATTTATATGTGACAAAAATATGTAACATAAAATATATTTAATGACTTTACTTTTGCGGTTGGCAGCTGATGGCACGGATATATGGTAGAGAATAAAAAAAAAGATTGCTCATTCCAAGGAGCCCTTTTCCATATAACGTCAGGCAACTGTATGTGTATTGCTGGTATATTCTCTCTCTCTCTCTCTCTCTCTCTCTCTCTCTCTATCTCTCTCTCTCTCTCTCTCTCTCTCTCTCTCTCTCTCTCTCTCTCTTATTTATATTCTGGGAAGTGGCTCAATTGCTGTGGCCAACAATATTATGTCGTCTTCTAACACTAAAGACCATTGCTTCGTTAACATAACCACTCTTTTAGCCACACCAGTCGTCTTAAGCGTATCTTTCTTCTTTGAGATAGTAAGTATTGTACGTTTCTTTGAGATAGTACATATTGTACGTTTCTTTGAGATAGTACATATTGTACGTTTCTTTGAGATAGTACATATTGTCCGTTTCTTTGAGATAGTACACATTGTACGTTTCTTTGAGATAGTACATATTGTACGTTTCTTTGAGATAGTACATATTGTACGTTTCTTTGAGATAGTACGTATTGTACGTTTCTTTGAGATAGTACGTATTGTACGTTTCTTTGAGATAGTACATATTGTACGTTTCTTTGAGATAGTACATATTGTACGTTTCTTTGAGGTAGTACATATTGTACGTTTCTTTGAGATAGTACGTATTGTACGTTTCTTTGAGATAGTACATATTGTACGTTTCTTTGAAATAGTACATATTGTACGTTTCTATGAGATAGTACATATTGTACGTTTCTTTGAGGTAGTACATATTGTACGTTTCTTTGAGGTAGTACATATTGTACGTTTCTTTGAGGTAGTACATATTGTACGTTTCTTTGAGGTAGTACATATTGTACGTTTCTTTGAGGTTATACTTATTGTACGTTTCTTCGAAATAGTACATATTGTACGTTTCTTTGAGGTTATACTTATTGTACGTTTCTTAGAGTTAAAGAGTTAAAGCCACGTTTGTGAGTTTGTGCGCCAAGGCATTGTTCGCTGGTCAAGTTAAACTGTGTTCGGCAATTGTGTTTGTGACCAGAGGGGTTCGTGACGCGATGTACCACTGTATTGATTAAAATGTTGTAGCTCCTGTGAAAACAAGATGGCTTGCTTACATCATTCAGAAGTCACTCAGTAGATCGAATACTAATGCGGAGGTAGTTTGAGCATGTCTGCCCACTGGTCCATATGATGCCTCACCCTGTGAGACTGTTATACCCCAAACGCCAGGAGAAGTCCTAGGCCTGGAAGTTATGACCCGGGTTCCTACCCCCACCCAACCCCCCCCCCCCCCCCCCCGCCAAGATTGCCTTGCGAAAGCGGCGACCCTTTAATTCGGTTCCTCATGTGGCGACCCCTAACCATAAACATTTTTATTGCTACTTCATAACTTCAGTGAATATGTTTTTTCCCCATGATCTGTGGCGACCCCTGCGACCCCATTCGACCCATAAAAGACATGCTGCCCATTCTAGGGACGCGACTCACATGTTGAGAACCGCTGGTCTATGGGTTGTTTGTTTGTTTTAGTATCCAGAAGCCACGAGTTGTTAACCCTTAGACTCGGTATTATGGATATCACAACCTTTCGGCCTTGATTTCATTCTAAATACCGTAAATCTGGGAGAAATGTGGCTTTCCTGCCTACCCCCGGGAGTGAACCCGGACCACAAGGAGTTCGTCACCCGGTTACCGCGCAATCCGGTTTAGCCAACTACGCTAGAGAACCGGGTGCTAGTCTAGGGGTTAAACGGGCCGAAACAATCGTTGGGGGTGTTCCAACTACTGTGGAACGGTAGGCTTTTGTTGTGCATGCTCCCACTGTGTTGTTATTTTTCAATGACATTAACATTATCCAGGCGTGCACGGCGAAGGAAGGGTAGGTGATAATACTTTTGAGGAGAATTTTAAAGAAGATGAAGAAAAGGGGGAAATTATCAATTCTCGAAGCTCACTTTGTACCTGTTCACAGGAAAGAATGACATGCTGTCTTAAGTAACACCACTGACTTACTCTTTCATTCCTGTGTCATTCAACGTCCGATGACTACAATAAAGAACAAATATAATGATTTTTACCTATATACGCAGAGTTGTCATGCGGGGGGCCTGTGTTCGAATCCAAGGTAAGAATTGCGGCTATTTTTTTCTCTCTGAGGCAAAAAAAAAAAAAACCAAAACCTGTACCGTCCATACAGCCCTAAAACTTGAGGCTTAAATTCCCTCCTGTCTATACCGCAAAAAGTGGTAGCCATAGAGAGCAATGACAGTATGTGTGTGTGTGCGTGCGTGCATGCGTGTATGTGTGCACTCGCGCTTTTAGTGTACTGAATAATACGTTCCTTATGTGCCTCTTGAAGTGTCAAAAACATGCTTCTATTTACTTAGAGTTTTTCCAAAACAATTGACACTCTATAATCTTATAATAACTACAATATATTGTGTTTATTCTATTCATTTACATCATTTGAACGTCACTGCTGTGTGATATCATGAAATTGTCACTTTTACATTGAAATGAAGCCAGTCAGCTTCGAATTATCATTTGCTATTTGCCACCTATGATCTCAAATTTACCTGTAAATTTAAGCTTGTGAATTTTTGGTTTCCCAGTGCTTGAACCACAAATTAATCAGTTGCAGACTAGCTTAGGATCATAAAAAACCTGCGTTGCCCGTGGACTCGCCAGTAATTGAAATAACTAATGAAAACTTTCACTGAGACCTTGCGAGGTCTCCCGAAGTTAACTTTATTCGTCCGTAAAAATGAACAGCACAAAAAACAGTAATATTTGGAATTGTTGTTGAAGAGCACAAAGTCACTCCTACACCAATTAGACTTTCTTCTTCTTCCTCCTCTTCTTCTTCTTTTCTTCTTCTTCTTTTTCTTCTTCTTCTTTTTCTTCTTCTTCTTCTTCTTCTTCTTCTTCTTCTTCTTCTTCTTCTTCTTCTTCTTCTTCTTCTTCTTCTTCTTCTTCTTCTTCTTCTTCTTCTTCTTCTTCTTCTTCTTCTTTTTCTTCCTCTTCTTCTTCTTCATCACCATCTTCGTCTTCTTTCCCTTTTTCTATAAGTTCCGTTTTCAATTTTTTTTTCCTGTATATAAATTCCTTTAAGGACGGTGGGGAAAAAAAGAAGTGTGGAAGAGGGAAGAAGGGGCTCAAAAGAGTTTCATTTAAGCCTTGTTTAACTGAGCAATTATTATTATTACATGCTAAATGACAAACACATTTAATCACATTTGTAATATAATAGAAAGTGTGCAATAACTAAACGTACAGAGGTTTGGTTTTTTTTAGCCTCAGCCACCCTTTCCAGTGTCACATACACACACACACACACACACACACACACACACACACACAAATTATTATGAAGGAGGGCATACTCCTGAATTGTTGTACGTGGAACAAGGTTTGGGGGAGATGGGCTTCTTTGGATCTGAGCTCCCGGGTGCCGGCGCGCCCGAAGTCATTCCTGTTTCATCAGCAACTGCATTTTATGATAATCATCTCTAATATACGAAGCACCAAGCAACACTGAAAGGTCGGTCGTTCGTAGACACAGCATGCAGCAAACCCTGGCTTGTCGAGCGTACTTTATTCACTGACAAGGTTTATGACTAGCAATTTATTTGCCAGTGTGGGCACTTGAATGCTGTCACTCTTTGGTAAATATTATTCCCTAATTATTCTTCCAGTGATGAAGTGGTTTCTCATTACGGGTCTGAAAGTTTAATTCTTTTAACACCACTGGAACTATTGGCCGTTTGTTTCCCTCCGGATTCAATAGACGCAGGAAACTTTAAACAAGAAATTGTTTTTTAGAGTTCCATTTGTCTGCGGTTGAGGAGTTTTAGACGAACGCAGAATGTGCGATATTGCAGGTGATGCCATTAAAGCTTTTGAATATAGAAGACTTATGCATACATAGTAACACCAGTTTTTTTTCTCTTTTCTTTATGTTCTTGTTCTTGTTCTTGTTCTTCTTCTTGTTCTTCTTGTTCTTGTTCTTCTCCTTCTTAGCTAAAGAAAGTTGAATTTTCATTTGATTTATACATTTCTTGTTAGTTTTTACTTTATCTTTTTTTAAATTGTACAGTATACTATGCAACTTCTCACCGAGTATCGTTAATGTATCTTGCTTCTTTTATGAATGTATCTTGTCTATTTTGTTAATGTATCTTGTATGTATTGTTAATGTCGAGAGTAGCCGTGGTGTAGCGACTAGACGTTCGACTGCGGATCAGAATGTTGTGGGTTCGAGTCCCGAGGCCATGGTAAATTTGGCCTCATCACCCACCATGTGCCCAGTGGGCTATAAAATAATGGTCTAGCCTTATGTGCCCAATACACCTGATGGCGTGGACAAGTTCCATTACTTACTTTTTTTTTTTAAAGTTTACAATACATTTCGTCAAGCTTGCTCATCACTATGGTTTCAATTATTTAAAACAAAATTACTAATAAAAACAATGTTCTCTGTTGGTGTCTTGAAATTGGAATGATTATTTCTGTCATGTGATGCCGTGTATACATCACACAGTGTTTGCAGTCGACTTTTTAGTTCTGTTCAATGCTAATTTTTCAATATGGAAAGGAATTTTAACACTGTACAGAATGTCTTTGTCATCAACGATCTTTCCTTTTGAAGCTTTCAACGGCTGTTAACTCCAGGGGGGAAAGAACTGAACTTTGGTCTTTATCAAAAATTTGAGTTTTGCGTGCACACTCGTTTTACAGTTCTGGTTTATTTATACGCCTTCCCGTGTGGGTTCCTGGGTGGGTGGGGGGAGACCAAGTGTCTTCCTAACAAGCGTGTCGTAAGAGTCGACAGTTAGGGTTTGTGGTAGACGTCGGAGTGAATCTGCCTGAGAGGCAAGGAACCTTAGAGTCTAGAAATGTGGCAGATTTGTAAATGGACGAATAACCAGAACTTTCTGCCGGAGTTTATAGCCGGTGAAAGCGAAGAAAAATAGAGAAAAAAAGGAAAGGGGAGAGGTTCCTTGCCTTTCAGGCATATGTACTCAACTTTAAAGGAAACACCCCTAATTAGTCGCATCATACGACATGCTTGTTAAGAGACAGTGATTTTGTGTTCTCCAAACTAGAGCCTCTCAACCCAGACGAGGATGTAATTTAAAGGCAAACGTTTTAAATCCAATAATGAGAATCTTTCGAAGCGACAAGTTTCAGGTCAACTGTCACAGATAGAGATTTGTACTGGTTAACTTCATTGATTTGGATATGCCTCAGATAACTGAAGGAAAACAACACTTTCTCATGGGCCAATTCCTTTGCGAAGCGACGCATGCACAATTATCTCGCAAATAAGATGAGCAAGTACATACCAGCTGTAGCCATTTGATTTACACATATCCCATCTGGTGTTGATCTATGTCCTTTAGGTTGCACACAAATCGTGTGTTATTTGCCCATGTCTATCTTGCAATCGTTCAACGTCCTTTTCTCAATATGAGAGTGTTATTTTTCAATATGAATACAACGTTGCTCTCTGCATTTCAAGCTCCTCTTAAGTCAATGCTAAATAAGTGTTAGTTTAGACAATCTTTCTGCATAGATATAATGACAAAGTTTCTGGTCTACTTTGCATAGCCTAAGATATATACAAAACTAACATATCTCCAACAGTCAGTTAAAGAAATTTAGCGAAAGCTAATTTTCGTTTTCGAATCTTAACCAGGTTTATTATTAAAACAAACTGATCTTAGCCCACAGGTCAATCCAGCTTAAACTAGCCATTATATTGATTACGAAATCAGTCAAATAATTAATTCAGTACACTAAATAATAGTTCCTCAGATGTCCAACAGATCAGAAATATCAAAACTTACTTCGAAAATTTCGCACTGCTCGCATTCTGTATGGTGTGATGTCTATTTCTAGCTACAGGAGGAGCTGGATTGCATATTCGCTGGATTGTTAATTACGTAACGTAGCCGAAGTAAGCAATACACACACACTCACACACGCACGTGCGCACATACACACACGCACATATTGTGTGCTTCATGCGAGCTTCAAACAAACGATAGGCATCCGTGTGTGGCACGCCTAATTATCTCGTAGCGCCAGCTGGGTGCGGATACTACCAGTTGTCTAAAGTTATCGAGTTGGGCGAAAGATCAGGCTGGTGGCAAACATTTTTATTAGGGTTATCTGTTTAACTGGCCTAGACTTGGGCGGTGATGTACATCTTTGTTTTAATTATATCCGTTTGAACGACGTTGCATTGACAAATACTGTTACCCTGCTCTATGAATGTTGTTTGTTTATTGTCGGACTCTCCTAGGGTTCCCAAGGGTCAGGGGCGCAACCACAACCAAAACATTGGGAGGCTACGCTCCCCGCCCGGCCCCACCTTTCCGCCACTTTACCACCGTCTGGGCACAGGGTTGTGGGGGCGGGGGGAGGGGGGGGGGGGCAATTTTAAAGTCCGCCCACCCCCACTTTTTTTTTAAACCCAACCAAACACTTCACATCATTGGGCAAAAAACATTACCGCTCAGCCCTCCCCTACCCACGCCCTCTTTAACACGTAATATATTTCCTAGGCAAATAATTCGGTAGGAGACGCTCCGGCTCTTGTGTACTCACACGCAGTCAATTAGGGTAGGACTCCCCTTTCCCGCAATAACTGTGCAAAAAAGGGGAGGGGGGAGCTCAGATGCTGCCTTTAGCCATGTATATGTTAGTGTTTGTATAACCTAAGGTATATACAAACAGTAACATATCTCCAACAAAACACATGCGCCAGTTGTCTGAGCTCAGATCGTGCATCACCTACATAGGTAGACGTTTATTCTATTAACTTCTAATAATTTCCTTTAGTGTGTTATACAGTGTTTTATCAACAGCACCAATCACCATTTATGTCCATGCCTGTCCCCTGCCAAGCACACTAAATTGACCAAATTATGTCCCACTTAACCTACTCTCCCCTCCTCCCGACCTTCTGCAGGTGCTGACAACCGGGTGGTCTATAAACCTCCAGATCTCCCTCTGTCCACATCCGAGATATCGGTCCACAGCAAGGGCCTCCGATTCGTACCCTTAAGCCCTTCTAGCCACCGATATGCTCTCCTATAGAATTCCCACAAGTTTTTTCGTAGACTCAGGTTGCAATATGATCACTGCACTTGACTTGAGAGAACCGAGGCAGCTGTGCCCACTGACTCTATTGTTTGGTCTCCAAAACATAGGTCTCCCTGGACTCTTAGCCCTGGGGCATCTAGAGCTTTGGATCTATACATTGAGAAAACTCTTTTCGAGATTATTAAATTGGAATTCAAACCTCTTAGGCCCTCTAACCTCTCGCCTAAAGAGCTCCAGGCACTCACGCGATTACAACGTCGTGATGATATTGTTATTAAACCTGCGGATAATGGAGGGCGGCAGTAGTAGTCTTGAGACATGATTTTTATTTTCAGAAAGGGGACCGACAACTCAGTGACAGGTCGTTCTATGTACCCCAATAACAGGATGGCACGGTAAAAAAAAAAATTATAAAAGAAATACAGTTACAACCTTCAACATTAAAATCTTCCACCTGCCTGGGTCAGCTCTTTTCGTTTTTATTGAGGAAAGTTGTACGGGAAAGCCTGGTCTCTATATGCCTTCAAAGAAAATTACACCTGACAACCTAGGCAGACTGATGGTGTTCGCCTGCTCTTGTCCCACAGAACTCATATCTGAGTTCCTCGACCGTATTTTGCAGCCCCTGGTCGTTGGTCTCCCGTCTTACATTAAATATATTATATCTTGTTTTATTTTTAATTCATCCAGTTTACCTCTTCGTCCATGTACCATATCTTCACCTTGGATGTTACGTCTCTATACACGTCTATTCCACAATCTGATGGCCTCCGTGCTTTGCAGTTCTTTCTAGATCGTAGACTCAGGAGAACAACGTCTTCCACAACAAGGCCCTATAATTGCTGGACTTCATCCAGATTCGAGGATATCCAGAACATGTCTTAACTTTTTGTCTCACTGAAGGTATTTCCAGCTGTACTAAACAGGAAAATACGACAAATACAGAGAGTCAAAATGAAAACCCGCAAGGCGAAACATTAAAAACAAAAATAACGCCGACGAAGAAAACAATGCCGTCCTTACAAGTCGCCCAGCCCCCCGCGAGCTCACGAAACCAGACGCCGTGCGGCCAACGCCAGAAGATCAAACAACAAAGACAATCAAAAAACCGAACGTCGATCAAAACATTCAGCCGCTGCCGTTTCCACAAGACGACGGAAGAACAGATACGACACCCATAAATGATGACGACCTCCTGTTACTTCAAAGAATCAACAAAGAGGACACTCAACTCAAAGAAATCAAGCCGACAACACTACTCGCAACACATGCAAGATGGAAATAAAGGGGCACTTGGTACGCTCGTAGGTTATGCACAAAGATAACGCTTCACAGTATAAACCAAGGTGGGAAGTTTTGATGTTTTTTTTCCACCAGTCCAGAAACGGTTGTGAGGTAACCACTATTTGTATTCGGCCCGACCGCAACTATTCGGCCGAATACCGAATAGTTATTGGGTCCACTATTCGGCCCCGAAGCGAATACGAAGCGAATATTTGGTACAGCCCTAATATATATATATATATATATATATATATATATATATATATATATATATATGTGTGTGTGTGTGTGTGTGTGTGTGTATTAGGGCTGTACCGAATAGTGATTTCCACTATTCAGCCGAATACGAACAGCTGGACCAACTATTCGGCCGAATACGAATACGAATAGTGAATCATCATCAGGTGCCTTGCCGACTGGGATGGGCGATTATGCCTTGCCATAATTTACGATCTCCTGCTGCATGTATTAGTTTGTGTGCTGACACCCCTACATGCCATGCAACTCGACTGTCAAGAATCTTCTCTCGTGTCTTCCTCTATCCCTCCTTTCACATATCTTTCCAATGGTCACCACATGTTCCATTTTCCCTCATCTTATAACGTGGCCGAAAAATGATGACTTGTCTTCTTCTGATGTCTGTGAGTAGTTGTCTTCGGGCTCTCGCCTCTTTCAAAACCTCTTGGTTGTTTTTTTGTTGTTGCCTGTCCAAGGTATTTTAAACATTGTTCTGTAAAACCACATCGTTGAGGCCTCAAGAAATTGTTTGGCCTGCCTACCGATTGTCCATGACTTACAGCCATATGTTAAAACAGGATGTATGTAGCAAGCAAGAATTATTTTTCTAACTCTCAATGACAAGGATATATTGCATAAGATATTCTTTATTTTATAAAATAAAATTTTTGCCTGTCCTATTATGTTTCTTATTTCAGTAATGCAATTCCATTTGATGTTATCCATGTGCCCAGATACTTAAATTTCCGTACTTGTCCCAAAATAAAACCATTGACTTTTATTACACATCTAGGAATAATAATTTTCTTTGATACCACCATTACTTCTGTCTTCCCACTATTCAAACTGAGGCCCAGCCTTCCACTTTCGTGTATAAAATAGATCTAAAAAAAAAAAAAAACTTCCATAATGTCAAATGTACGCAAAAAAATAATTACTTTGTTCACAAAATATAGTACAGAATAGTGAACATTTAAAGACATTTCATGTTTTGCATTCTTAAGTCAGTCAGTCAGTCTGTGGTAACTAATACCTAGGAATGAAAGTATTCTAAGTTTCATAACAAGTAACTAAACTTGTAAATTGTCACTGATAGCTTAGTTAATCCTTGAAAGCGGCATTAGCTTTCAAAACTAAAAAACAATCGTTCCATGTTGTCAGCATTAAGGCAGCTTCTTGTCTCAATGAAGGTATTTCCAGCTGCACTAAACTAAACTAAATAAAGATAACGCTTGACAGTATGAACCAAGATGGGAAATCTTGATATGTTTATTGTCCACCAGTCCAGAAACTGGTTTAAGGTAACCACTATTCGTATTCGGCCCGACCGCAACTATTCGGCCGAATACCGAATAGTTATTAGGTCCACTATTCGGCCCCGAAGCGAATACGAAGCGAATATTCGGTACAGCCCTAATTAATTTTTATACACACACATATATATATATATATATATATATATATATATATATATATATATATATATATATATATATACGCATATTTATTTCTAAATATACACACTCACGTGTGTGTCTGTGTGTAAGACGGGGGTAGTCGGTGAGTTCGGCACTAGTCATGAGAATGAATGAACTCCAGAACTTGGTAATTACGGAGAGGATTGATATCAAGAGAGCAACGGGAGGGCAAGCAAATAATTTGCTAGATATAAGAACCTGATCATATATATATATATAATGTGATCATAACCTACTGTACATGTACTCTGACTGTATCAATCACTGCCTACTGTATTGCGAACTATATTTGTATATACTGAGGACCGCTGGTCGTGCAGTTACAACGTCATTTATTATTCGGGAGACCCGAGTTCAACACCCTGTAAGGTGACAGAGTTTTTCTGTCGGCGGCAAAATTGAACATCCCAACCTGCACAGTCCGTGGTGTGACAGCACAAGTCATGCAGACCGAAATCTTCAGGCCTACGACCCCTCTGCCTACACCGTCCTAAACGAGTGGTAAAAACAAACTGTGGTTCATATATATGTATAAACTGAGCGCATAAGGCAGATACACCTAGCTGTTTAAATCTGAATATTTCTGCTATCGAATTATATATTTTTGTAGACACTTAGCATGTAACATTGTAATCATGTTCTACTTGGTAACAGGGGTTAATTATTTTGTCAATTCCAGGATTCTGTGTTCCGATAGTCAACACCTGAAAGGAGATCTGGAAACATTTCAGAAATATTAAATAAAATCATCTCCAGACTGGAGCAAAGATCGGACAAAGATTTGCTTTATATTATATTAAAGTTTATCAACGTTGAAATATGAGAATTGTAATGGATTATTCAATCCGAACAGCGAAATGAGACAGGGCGGGTTAATGTACCAACTAGATCCGGACAACAAAATGAGACAGCGCGGGTTAATGTACCAACTAGATCCGAACAAAAAAATGAGACAGAGCGGGTTAATGTAGCAACTAGATCCGAACAACAAAATGAGACAGAGCGGGTTAATGTACCAACTAGATCCTAACAACAAAATGAGACAGGGCGGGTTCATGTACCTAATAGATCCTAACAACAAAATGAGACAGGGCGGCTTCATGTACCAACTAAATAAGAAATGATTCGTTAATAAAACCATATAATGTAAACAGTAAAAGCGCAATAGGTTGCACTGTGCTGACAATAAAACTTTTTTTTCTTTTTTACATTGAAAATTCCCTTTAAAAAGCTCTTCTTGTCTTTCTTCTTGCCTTTATTTTGACACGCGGAACATTATCAGTGCTTTCCTTTTCACTAAAGACATATACTTTGTTTCATGTGTTTGACTGTGAATTATGTTGTTTTTATTGCCGTTGTATTTTCTTGTCGCTTTTATAAATGGAATTTCGTTTTCCGACCTATGTGTGCCTTTTCACATCAGTAATTTATATTACATTAACGCTGCACAGTGACGAACCACGCTGTTGCCATTGGTCTGTACGTCCAAGGGACCACTCATACATCAAACTATTAGCCTATTATATGTTTTTTTTTATACATTTATTAATTCGTATACGCGGAAGAAAACGAGAGTTACAATTGGAAGATACACTGAACAGCATCACCACTTGTAAGCAAATTTTAATTACCTATCTGCTGCATGTTAATTAGCCGGGCATTTGTCATAGTTCTCATTGAAGGTACCAGTTAATCGTATGGGTTATGGGGCCCCTTGGGGATGGGTGAGGGGGGGGGGGGGTAATAATAAACCCACTGCCCCAAAAACAGGCAAATTATGAGTGCAATTGCCTGATTGTCTGACAAGTGTGTGATGCTAAGTGTATGTGGTTTTGACATTGCAAATACGCTTCGTAATTCCGAGGTACATGGTTCGAGAGATTCTGCACCGCAATAGAGCTTAAAAAAAGGAATGAAACCCGGAGGGAGGGGGATAGGGTGGGTTATTTTTCTTTTGTTGTGCTGCTTACGCCGTGAAGCGTTGCAAGGAGAAGTTACACATAGTTTTCTATCTTCTGCTAATTGTGTTAATGTCACACTTTGTTTTTATAGTGTCTGTTTTACTCCATCCAACCATTTCTTTCTTGGTCGGTCTCTTGTCTTATAGCCTGCTGTTGTCATGTTTTAAGCTCTAGCTGTTGCCTGATCTGTTTCCATTGTGACCAGATGACCAGATCATTGAATTCCTTGATGTTCTAGGAAATGATTTACCTGTAATATGCCTACAATTGTTCTTTGTTTTTCGTTGGTGACAGTCTTTTCTTGTTTTGTTTTTTTCAACCGCAGTTTTTTTAAATACACCTCATCTCTCTCTCTCTCTCTCGCTCTCTTTCTCTCTCTCTCTCTCTCTCTCTCTCTCTCTCTCTCTCTCTCTCTCTCTCTCTTGGTTGGATACTCTCTGATTCTCTTGCTTATCCATCTATCCCCACCTGTATCGCTCACCTACCTTTAACTTTTCTTTTGGAGAGTGTTTGTAAAATATCACTAAATCTTACTACACCCTGCATGCAGAACTAATTTGAAAAACGAAGAACTTTATTTCATTTTTACAAATGTGTAATAAAAAGGCACTTAATTTTTTTTTTTTTTTTTTTTTGCAATACTCACTGCAGTGGTTTAACGCTGTCTGAGGAAGCTAGAAAGCACAAATGAAATAATAATTATAAGAGGTGTTGGAAATGTCCACCATAAGATTCAAGACATGACTGTACACGTCTCTTCATAGTGCCAAATACGTTTTGCAGCGTATCTTGTTCTACCGAAAAACTATTTCTTCCTTTGATAACACGATCCTATTTTGAGTTCACAGAATAACTCCAGCAGACCATAGCCAATCACTGCGTACTACTTCACAATTTGATACATACTTTTTTTTTTTGTTTTTTTTTTTGTGTGTGTGTTCTACATAACAATTATAGTGAGGCCTTAGAAACACCGTGTACTATGGATTTAATGCTGTAGAAACATTTCATTTATCTCTTTATTTATATGAGGCGTGAGGGAACGTTAAGGATGTTGTGATGTGTATGCGGAGATACTCCGTACGTTACCTCGGGCTTTAGCAGGGTCTGTGCTAGTTTTACGGACCCCACATGCAAGGCTCCTGGTACGCGTCCTCGTCGTGCGCGCTATGGTTAATGGGGTAAAAGTAAATTTTTTCCCCACCCCCTTTTCCCCCCATTCACACAGCGTTACACAACACACCACCTCACTTTTGATTGGTCGACCTTCAGCCAAGCTCACTTCTGATTGGTTTACATTTAGCCTAGCTCACTTCTGATTGGCCGACAATTAGCCTAGATCACTTCTGATTGGTCTATCTTGAGCCTAGCTCACTTCTGATTGGTCGAACTTGAGCCACGCAACCACACAAGGCTATCGGGGTATTCTGCAATGCCGATTATATCGCGTGTTGTATATTTCTGCACGCAAGCGCTTTCAACACTCCAAAAACATGGACAAACTGGGTCTGACATACAACTCCCCTAGCGGAAGCTGCAACCTATATCTCATGTATTCTCTTTCTCGGAAGAAAAAGGTAAATCCAAGACAAGCCAGAAGGCAAACAACAAAGCGGCACACCCGTAACTCCCATGAAAGTAGACCAGTCCAACAAAGTTGTCAATGAAACGTGAACTACTTTGTTTGGGGAGACTAACGTTAGTTTAAATGCTATTGTATATCGTCTTAAACAAAGCTGGCAGAGGATCTCGGAGCTGGTGACCTCTAGAAATTCAGTTTTCATAAATTCCCTGCGTCTCACCCAATGCAGGGTGATAACGTCCTTCAAAAACGCATTTTAGCAGGAGCGAAGACCGCTGGCCGAATATCATACGCATGTTTGACATGTCATTGATACAGGAAAATTTATGTATGTTTACGTTACTCGCTATTACATCTGGTCGCTCTGTTGATCATGTTTCCCACTTATGCACGTGTGTATCCTGCATGTGGGTAATTTTATGGGGCTGATTTGCATTGGAAAACAAAAATTAGTAAATCAGTCCCCTTTATAAACATATGTTGTATATTGGAAATATTTATGTGAGCGTATCATATTACGAAACAGTGCCCAAGGTTCGGTTAGTCCTAGACAATGGTTCAGTACTGGTATCAGACTTTCCCCGAGTGGGTCCAGGGGTCCCATTGTGGGGAAACAAGAATGGACCCACTGCATAACTAGAAGTATGTCGTAAGAGTCGACTAATTGGGAGCTTCCTTTAAAGTTGGAGTGAATCTGTCTCAGATGCAAGGAATGTGCACGAAAAATTAGGGTTCTGGAACAAGACTACAGTCCAAAAGTGGGCGAACAACCAAATATGTTTGCTGGAGTTTACAGCCGGTGAACGCAAAGAAGAAGAAGTATTGTACTTCTTGGGTTCTGTTAGCCCCAGCAGCTGAATAGATCGCTGCTTTTGTTAGCCACTGCTTCTGGTGGTACGCAGAGGTACGCAGCACCTACATCTTATTCGTTAAAGACATTTTTTAGTGCTTCTTTAATATACACTGCTTGTGATTATCGCACCTTTTAAAGACAACTTATCGGGAGTATTACCTTGTTCGACCAGCCTAAAATGGGTACCAGGATGGCTGTCCTGGGGAAATAAAAACGGCCGGCGTAATGCTGACCACATTACTCAATCCAGTGCTGATAGATCTGTACACATATGGGACGCTCTTCCCATGTACCTGATGCGCAAAAGGCGTAAAAGGGATCTTTACTTTACTTTATTACCTTGTTACCTTTCTTTCTTTTTTTTTTCTTTTTTTTTTTTTCAAATGCCATGAGGCTATCTGTGTTATTTCTTTCTATCCCATGCTCCATTTTTTTTTGTAGCTTTCACTGGCTGTTCACAATTTCAGAAAGATCTGGTTGTTCGTCCACTTCAAAACTGTGGTCTTGTGCCAAAACTTGAGTTTTACATGCACATGCATTTTGCAGATTTAGTTTATTGGTATGCACATGGGTCCTCGCCTTTAAGACAGATGCACTCGAAGTTCGAAGAAAACATCCATAATTAGTGGACGTTTAGAAGATGCTTGTGGCTGAAGGCAGTGTGAGGTGAGGGGGGGGGGGGGCAAGACCATAGTCCAGAAGTGGGCGAAACAGCCAGAGCTGCACAGACGGTGAAAGCGAAAGAAAGAAGCACAGAATAGTAAGAAAGAGCACTGGCAGCCTCATTGCATTTTTCTAGCTAAAAATTAAAAAAGAAGTAACAGTACTCATGATAAACAGTCTATAGAAAGTGCGGAACTTACCAGCAAGTGTTTGTTACAGTATCAATGAAACAAAAAGATGACTTTAAAAAATCAGATGTCAATGTAGCGTACCTTTGCGTACCGCTAGAAACATGTTGGTGCCAGCTAGTCTATACAAATATGGGTCTAGAAACATATGCCTAATTCGCCATCAGCGTCAAGTGTTTGTCACTAATTTTATAGTATGCCCGATACGCTTAAAGACGTGGCTAAATGGGCTCGTTACTGAAGTACGGAAGCTTTTCTACGCCTGTAAGTATATTAGGCGTATAGACTATAATTTATAGACCAATCGGCACTCGGTAGGTGAGGTGGTTATCATCACATCGGCCGCTTTTACTTCCCAGAACGGTCCCTGGATCCCATTTAAGGGGCTGGGTTGACATGGAAGCCAAGGTCATTTCTGAAAAAGAAAAAAAGTCCGGCTCTGTCAAAACCTGCGACCACATCTTTCCGATCCGCAGGCGAGCGAAAATGGGATCTTTACAATACAAAAATGGACTTAACAGATGCCAGGCTTTGGCGTAATATCGACAAATTCACCTTTACCCTATTCTGGAAGATAAATGTAGCCCCCAAGCCGGCATCCAGATGTGGATCAATAAGGGAACAATAGAAGAGAATAAATCCCCGCGGCTGCCCGTGTCTATTGCTGACAATCCATTTCTCATTGTTTCTCTACAAATGTCAGGGAAATCGTGTCAAACCGCCCCAAGAGCAACAGATGGAGCTTACAGTTAATACCGTAGACCTCTTTAGCAACATACGGTGTCTACTCCTTGTGCACTATGATGAATTATCATTTGAGATGACCGTGATAAGCTTAGGTATTAGCCTCCTGGCACAGGCACTGGGACCTGGAGGCCTTCAGTTCTTTTATCTCCTTCTCTCCCCCCTTACCCAAAATAAAGTATGGCAGAGAGAGCTGAGCCTCCCGTCTCTCTCTCTCTCTCTCTCTCTCCCTCTCTCTCTCTCTCTCTCTCTCTCTCTCTCTCTCTCTCTTTCTCTCTCTCTCTCTTTCTCTCTCTCTCTCTCTTCAATAGTAAATGCCTCCAAAACATGTATGTTGGAGTAGTTGATTATTTTTACACTATGTTATGTTATTTCAAATATATTATTTATTTGCCGACCAGCATTTTATTATCACTTTTCTGCCTTTATAGCCCCCAGTGGAGCATAGGCCCTCAACCAGCTCACGCCGAGCCTACGCTATCGCATACAGCTCTCCCTATGTCCTCCCCAATCTTTTGTTTCACTTTCTAGATCTCTTCTCCGTGTGTGTGTGTTAAGGGGGCGGGGGCGGGGGGGGGGGGGGGGGTCATTCCTTAATTTCTGTGCTCCTGTGGGTGCCAGTGCAAATACATTTTAATTATATTGTTTTTTCGGTTTTCTCAACGTTTGTCATATCCACTGCCAGCATCTTTTCTTTACCTCATGGTCCACCGGAACTTGTTTAGTTCTCTCCCAAAGCTCTGCATTATTGATTCTATCATACTATTTAATTTTCTCTGTTCTGCACAGGCACCAGTTAATGAATGTTTGCTGTTTATTAGTAATTGCCTTAGTTGTTCTCCATTTTTGCGCTCCATACAACAGTAGTGATTTGATACTAGAATTAAAAATGTTAAATTTATCATTAGTTTGAATTTCTCTTGACCTTTACAAATTCCATAATGCTATTATTTTTATTATTATTATTATTATTATTATTATTATTATTATTATTATTATTATTATTATTATTATTATTATTATTATTATTAGGCACTTAAGAAAGCTTAGGTCGCATCCCTAGCCCTTAGAAATCTGGTAAAATCTGAGTGCTCTCCTTTCCCCCAAGTTCTTCTTTGTGTCGGCGCCCATGCCTGTTAGAAATATTAACAGAAACATAGTTCTTTGTTTCTTTGTTGGCTCTATCATCATTGTGTGCCACCAAAAAAATATAATAATGTGTCTGAAATAATATGAAACGTATCAACAAAACCCGAGAAAAGAGAACTGCTTTACAATGTTGGATGGCGTAATAGCATAGCCCCTTAATATATGCTTGGTTGGGAGTGCGGGGAGGGGGCGGGTGGAGCTGCCGCAGGATGACAAAATTCCAACCTTCGGCTACCCGGTCTGGTCCATGCTTTAATTATAATCAGTCCCTTGCCTCTCCTTCATCTCTGATACTAACTGTTGCTCACTTGTTAAAGATTTCCACGTTCATCTTTCTCTGTATTTCAACTATTGCATCGCCTAGTATTTGTCAGCATAATATAATACATATGTGTCACCGCTTCCAATGGTTTTCCTTAGACATTTGATTCGTCCTGTCTTTATGGCTTTTATTATCTCGGGTAGCCGGGTAGGGGTATCCTCCATCAAAAGAGAAGTAAGGCATCTGCTTCCCTCGGCTAGCCGTCGGGGCACTATTGGACAAAGTGGAGTATGTTTAGTACTTCTATCTGGGTAACGTGAAACCGCGACAGCAGGTGGCTGACTGAGCTTCAGAGTAACTGACAGATAGTTGTTGGTCATGGTCTTCAGTTCCCCGACGGTAGGTGAAGGATCACATTTTAGAGTCAAGAGCTACGGTCATTCGACCAGTATTGTCACTGCCAAAAAAGGAAAGCAATGACAAACTTCCGTGTTCAGGATGCCAAGAATAGTTATGATTTCAAAACTTAAAAATAAAGGCTGCATTATCAAGCAAGTCAATAGACACAACTATCTAGGAACAGTCATAACATCTTATGCAGAAATTAGAACAAGAATTGTCATAGCAAAGTTGGCATTTAGCAAGATGTAAATTGCAAAGAGAAAAAAGTGTGTTGAAGTGCAATGCAGAAACAGTGTTGATATATACATGTGAAAGATGGACAATACGCAGACAAGATGGAAAACATTTACTTGTGGCAGAGATGTGGTTTCCGAGAAGAATGCAATGAATATCATGGAACGATAGAAAACTAACGAAGCAGTCCTCATTGAGACAGATAAGAGTCGTAAAATTAGAACAATCAGACGTAGACAGCACGAAGCAGAACCTTATATCTCCCTCGACACACGAAACTGTAAAAGAGGTCGTAGAAAAAAAAAAGAGAAGAAGGAGATTAAGTAGACAGTGATTTTGTGTGTGTGTGGAAAGGTGGGGGGGGGGGGGGGGTGAATGTTATGATGAGGAATAGACTAAAGAACTTGGTAACAACTGCAAGATTTATTTAAAGTGATCAAGGGGAGGGCGAGGAGATAGAATACCTGGATGGCCTGGAAAGATGGATGGGGTGAGACAAAAGCATTCAACCGATCATTGATTCAGTTGATCGTATGAGACTGCGAAATATGGCATCTTACAATTACCAGCACAGCACATGGTGATGACGATGATGACCTGCCGCTGTGAACGACTGCACGTTTCCTCCTCTGTCATCCCGATATTATCAACTGTGTACATGTGCTAAATATAGATGAGTCAGATTCCTTTGTTCTGAGACACCATGAGAAGTGCAAACAACACAAGATGTTGACTGTTGCACATACACAAAAGCCAGTCATGCTGGGTGCGTTGTTTAGGAGTATTACCCAGGTGTGTGTGTGTGTATATATGTATATATATGTCCACGCAAAGAGTCGGCTCTGGGTCGATGCGAACGCTTCGTAATGCCGGGATGCCGGGTTCGTTCCCAGCTGCGGGTGGTTTCGACAGTGCTATCAAAAAAGCCGACCGTCCAGAGAGCAATGGCAAACTACTGGTCGTAAATTTGCCTAGAAAAACCACACAACAGCCAACGCCCTGTAAAGGATACGCAACTAACCTATATGTATTCAGAGCCTGGTATGCCAGGGTCGGATTTCCAGCCGAACTAAGATCTCTCTTTAATTTCGGGTGGGCCATCGTAGGAGACCTCCGGTTATCCTTTGTCAGATAGGGTTTTGTTTCACATCTTTCTTTCCTTATTAAGAGCAGGTGAATGTTTGATTTAATTCGAAACCAATAATTCCTGTGCTGATGTGAGCTTCGTAACCTTACAGCTCAGAAGATGACCAGCGCTTCTCTGTCACTCAACCTTCATACTAAAGGAGGCTAAGGTGGAATAAGGCGATCTTGAATTTGTGTTGTGAAAAACAAATTGTTTATCCCTGCCAGTGTTTCTTGCTTGAACTCTTTTCTAGATAAGAGGAATTTCTGGTACACATAACCATTTTCCCGGGTCCCTGCTGAGTTCTCCTTATCAGGTATGTATTTTGTTAAGTACCGAACTCGCAACCACCACTGATGGTACCCTTTGGTATTAACCAGTTTGCTACCTTATTTGTAAATCCCTGTGAAATAAGTAACCGAACACTGAAATTGCAAAATTGAAACACCTTGATTTAATCTCTCCGAGATGGCCAATCTCTCGTCCAAAGAGAACAATCTCTGCTAAAACTTGTACTTATATTCTAGACACATGATTCTAAAGCCTGTTTTGTCCTTTGGACTCGTGTTTCCAAAGCTTTATCGTGGGTGCTTTATGCATTTTATTATCATGTGACGTGACGGACCAGGCAAGCATTTTTGTTTATCTGCAGCACTGGTTCTCAACTACAGTGGCACCTCGATCAATATAAAGATCTATGTAAATAATATTTAAAAACATATTTTTGCAATTATGTTAATCCCTCAGCAATGACACAGCGGGCGGAACCAACCCCCCCCCCCCCTCTCCCACCTCCTTTCACACTCCACTGTCTTAAGCAGAAGAAGGTAGAGAAGCGAAGAACAATAACAACCTCGGCTACTTTTTTGGCATATAGACAAAATAATCGCAAGGGGGTCGCCGCTTCTGTCTATCTCGCCGCAAGAGACCTGGCACCTCATCAAGACAAGGCAGTGGTCATTTCTTTTGTAAGCACTGGGATCTGGGCTATTTTCTGACAGCTATTAGAGCAGCGATTCTCAGTCTGCCGGTCGCGACCCTTTTTTTGGGTTGAACGACCCTTTCACAGGGGTCCCTAAGACCATCGAAACACACATATTCTTTAAAGTTAGGAAGAAAAACCATATTTTAGGGGTCGCCACAACATGGGGGAACTTAATTTAAGGGGTCGCCACAACATAAGGGAACTGTATTAAAGGGTCGCCACAACATGAGGGAACTGTATTATAGGGTCGTTACAACATGAGGGAGCTGTATTGTAGGGTCGCTACAACATGAGGGAATTTGATTTAAAGGGTCGAAACAACATGAGGGAACTGTATTAAAGGGTCGCCACAACATGAAGGAATTTGATTTAAAGGGTCACCACAACATGAGGGAACTGTATTAAAGGATCGCCAAAACATGAGGGAACTGTATTAAAGGGTCGCTACAACATGAGGGGATTTGATTTAAAGGGTCACACAACATGAGGGAACTGTATTAAAGGGTCGCCAAAACATAAGGGAACTGTATTAAAGGGTAGCCACAACATGAGAAAACTGTATTATAGGGTCGCTACAACATGAAGGAATTAGATTTAAATGGTCGCACAACATGAGGAAACTGTATTAAAGGGTCGCCAAAACATAAGGAAACAGTATTAAAGGGTCGCCACAATATGAGGGAATTGTATAATAGGGTCGCTATAACATGAGGGAATTTGATTTAAAGGGTCGCCACAACATGAGGGAACTGTTTTAAAGGGTCGCCACATCATGAGGGAACTGTATTAAAGGGTCGCCACATCATGAGGGAACTGTATTCAAGGGTTGCCACAACATGCAGGAACTGTATTAAAGGGTCGCCACATCATGAGGGAACTGTATTCAAGGGTTGCCACAACATGCAGGAACTGTATTAAAGGGTCGCCACATCATAAGGGAACTGTATTAAAGGGTTGCCACAATATGATGGAACTGTATTAAAGCGTCGAGAGAGCATGAGATAACTTGATTTAAAGGGTCGCCACAACATGAAGAAACTTGATTTAAAGGGTCGCCACAACAAGAAGAAACTTGATTTAAAGGGTCGCCACAACAAGAAGAAACTTGATTTAAAGGGTCGCCACAACAAGAAGAAACTTGATTTAAAGGTCGCCACAACAAGAAGAAACTTGATTTAAAGGGTCGCCACAAAAGAAGAAGAAACTTGATTTAAAGGGTCGCCACAACAAGAAGAAACTTGATTTAAAGGGTCGCCACAACAAGAAGAAACTTGATTTAAAGGGTCGCCACAACAAGAAGAAACTTGATTTAAAGGGTCGCCACAACAAGAAGAAACTTGATTTAAAGGGTCGCCACAACAAGAAGAAACTTGATTTAAAGGGTCGCCACAACAAGAAGAAACTTGATTTAAAGGGTCGCCACAACAAGAAGAAACTTGATTTAAAGGGTCGCCACAACAAGAAGAAACTTGATTTAAAGGGTCGCCACAACAAGAAGAAACTTGATTTAAAGGGTCGCCACAACATAAGGGAACTCGATTTGAATGACATTAGGAAGGTTGAGAGCCACTGTTTTAGCTGGTAAAGACAGCGGTGGGCATGGATTAACAAAATGATTGATGCCTTGCCAAAGTGGGCCTTTCTCTTTCTTCTTCAGAAGAAAATGGACGCCTATCAGGACTAAAAGATAAGACACATGAATCAGAAGAGCAAAAACACAGAATACAACCAGGAAACGAAGTCATCGAATAAAACGCAAAGAAACAAGAACTACAATTATAACTAATATTGTAATCGCCCTGTTGAAAATAGTCAAATTTTTTCGCCCTCAAAATTGAATTGAATCGGAACGGTAAAGTTGCACAGAAAATGTTAGGCAGTCAATTTTATAAATTTTGTTGAGAAAAATGGATTCCGGCGCAGCCAGGCGATAATGATTATAATGATGACGATAACTGTCACTGATACAAAATACTACATAATTCTCCATAACCATTATGTCTTTTACCTGCCCTTGAAAAAAAAATATATTGGATCAGAGAGGTCAGTCATGTTGAATCTAATAAATGAGTTGCCTCTACTGGCCGAGGTTTGATTGGCAAATTAATTTACATCCAGCCTAGTCAACGATTTATAGGTATAATGTACTTGCATCAGCAGGTTTGACATTTCTGTGAGGAAAACTTCAGTCGAATTGTCCAAAACCTGCAAAGACAGCTGTTTGAAAAAGCGTACAATAAAAGATACTATAGTAAATCTTTGCTTCCATTGTATTTGTCCTATTGATTATTCGCCTAACTGTAAATCGATGAGCGTTTGAAGCATACGTTACGTGAATTCTCAATATGTTTCTATTTATTGAACTTCAGATTTGATTCCTGTTTTGTGTGTGGAATTGTGTGTGTGTTTAGGAGGGGGAGGGGGAGGTGTGTGTGTGTGTTTAGGAGGGGGGGGTGTTTAGTAGTATACGGCTGTATGTTTTTTTAGTTGTAATGAAAGCATTTTCTATCTACTCCATATGTACTTGCTTCAGACAAATACTATTCGACCCTATATTTAGCGGACTAAGGTTAGTTGCTTATCCTTTACAATACGTTGCAGAACCAACCCTAGCAGTTCCTGGCTGTTGTGTGGTTTCTCTAGGCAAATTTACGTCCAGTAGTTTGCCATTGCCTCTGCACGGTCGGCTTCTTGACACCACTGTCGAAACCAACGCACGGCCCATGGCCCGCAGCTGGGATCGAACCCGGCACCCCGGCATTACGAAGCGCTCGCATCGACTTGGCCGCAGAGCCGACATTTAGCGGACTAGGACTAGAAATAGTACTGACCGGCACTACTTCCGTTTTAGTCGTGTCATATCACACGGGAATTCTAATTTATCAAGTTCTTTCACGTACCCATATGATGAGGCGGCGGAGTTAGTTTGAAAGCAGCTGACCGATGTAAATCAGTGATTGAGAAATAGAGGGTCTCCTCAGCTTACGCCTGAGTTCTGTTCTTGATTAACAGGTCGTAAGTCGAACTGGTCGCAAAGCGAAGTTTATATTTTTTAACATTATTGTCATTTACAGCTGCACACAAATGTGGTGATTGTAACTGACTCACAAAGCAAATTAGGAAAGGTAGAGACATGCACGATCGTGGAGGATGGCAAGCATGGCTTTTGGACCTTTGTCACAGGTAGTTAGCGTTCTTTGGGTATTTTCTCCGGTGCACGCAGATGTGTTTGGGAATGAATAGGCAAGCAGACTAGCTGGTTCTATATCAATGGGTGGCGAATTTATGCATGGCAAGCTAGATGAATTCAACGTCGTTTGGGAGCAAGTGAACAATGCAGTTGCAAAAATATATTATTATGGTCTTGAGACAATCGTACATCTAAGAATGACTAGGGGATCTGGTCGATACTCAGCATTCGGAGTAAAGGCAAGACGGACATATAATCACACTGCTACTGGCATTAGCGGAACTGGAACTCTTCGCTGGTTGCTGAAGATGAGAACGGAGCCCTTGTGGGAATATTCCAAGCTGTAAATCTGTCGGAATGTCCTGGTTGTTGTCCACTTCTGGACCTTAAGTCTTGTTCCAGCATTTGAGTTTTGCGTGGACATCTGTTTTGTATATCTGGCGTAAGTCTTTGCAGACTGTTGGTATCTCGACTCTCAGGCAGATTAACTCCGACTTAAAGAAACGTTAATAACAGGGATTGTGTAAACATTTCTCTTGATTATTAATCTTTCATGAATTTACTGCATTTTATCATAAACAAATCATTTCAGCTATTTTTATTTTTGTTTCTGTGTTTTATTCGCATTAGTCCATGTCATCGCTCGTTATTTTAATTGTCGACATCTCAGGCCAAACAATGATTGCCATAGATACACAGTAGTCATTTTTCTCATCCTCATCAGCATCATACTGCTGGGACTTGGTCAAGCTTTCAAGCTTTATAATCATGCTTCTAATCTGTATTGTTCAACATATTATTCGCATTTGTCTTCGGTAACAATTCCTGGCAAACTTGGACGAATGATGTGTAACTTGTTCGACATAGTTATGGTTTGCAAAGTATTTGGTCTGAAATAATATTTTTTATCAAAGATTTTCATGTCTGAGTTAACAAAAACGACATTATATATCCCCCCCCCCCCTCTAATTGTTTTCCTCACTGTGTTCCGTAGTTTTTTAATCGCTTTCCAATTATCATCATCATCAGTGTCCACTTCTGGCGTTAAACGTCGTGGAAAGGAACAGTTTGCGATCTATTCCTCGATAGAAATTGTCATTCCGTGTCGATGTGCAAGCTCGAAGTCATCAGTCCACATCCGCCTAGGGCGACCTCTTGCTTTCACATTAGATCTTTTCAAGTGTAGCGCCTGCGTTGGTCGTGAGTGGTTCTGGCTGCATTCTTGCCAAACCATGTGATCTTCTATTTCTGTAATAAATTTGCTGCATAGTGTTGTTCCCACAGTATATCTGATAATAGCATTTATAACTTTGTCTCGGATGGTTAAGTTGTCGGCTTTCGTCAGGCATCTAATTTCACAGGTGGTAATTTTACGTAAGTTAGACTTTGATAATATCCCAGTCTGGCACTTGAAGCACATTGTTAGTGTGAATGTGCTGTTTGTAATCTGTTTCTTGACGCTCATATTTATTTGTGAATGTCCTAATAAAAGTGTCAGTTGGTATATAGATGCTCTGGCACCTTGTTTCTTTTTTTCGATAGATTATTCCCGGCCTTCAGAAAAAAAAAAAAAAAAAAACTTCCTAGAGATTTAAATTCTCTAATTTTCTTCAGTCAAGTGCCATTCCACCCGATATATAGCGGGCCAGGAATTTTAGTGACTTGCATTACTTCAATGTTAATTGTATTTATTGACATACTTTATATCTTCTGCATGTTGAACTTAGCTTGTTTCCATGGTCTTCCAGTCTACTCTCGTAGCCTTCTATTAACCACAAAAAGGTACTGAAAAATATTATTTTATTCAACATGGTTTTTTTAAATGTATATGCATAAGTGCTTGTGTGACCCATCTTTTTTTTTTTTTACCTGTTATAATGGTATAACCTTCCCGTAGCCTCTAGTCTTTCCCCATCATATTACAGAGTAAAAATACCGTGTTTCGTCTCTATTGACCCAAAAGAACTTTTTCATTATTCAATGTTTATGTTTCTTGATGTCAGTGTACTTTTTCCTTTTGTCTGTGATAGCAATTTTTGACGTCGTATTTCTAATTTTGAATCACCCTCAATGAAATGCACTATATTAAATCCATAAAGCATGAACGGATTATGGTATTAGAATTCATGTGCAAACAATAATCGGCCAGCTACTCGTTTTGGCTGGTCTTTATCACATAAAAATGTTACCGGAAAAGGGCATGTTTTAGATTATTTAGCAACATCCAAAGGAAGCAAGCTAGACATGTTTGGCAACACATAATTAAACAATAGTTAATATAAAGGTAAAGTAATCCAGCAGCTGAAAGTGTTGTTGTGATGTAAAGTGTTAGACTTTCACATATTCTAGGCCGTGCCATATGGTGTTGAGAGGATCGAATGATTGACTGACTTTATACTCCACTAGGACATCACACGGAGCGATAAACACCCGGTGACACAAAGTGCTACCATTCAGATGAGGATTACCTGTGGAGAGGCCCTAGACCGTTCAACCGTTAGGTTATATTAGGGCCCCCGGCAACAACCAGGGTGGGGCGTCAAAATAACGAAAAGTTCATCCCACATGGGGACTGGGAGTTGGTTCAACTCAGAGATTCGACTTCACTGCAGCTGGTTTTATCCCATATGGCTTGATCTCTTGAGCGTTTGGAGGGCCAAAAGTAAGCGGGCCTGTTTGCCCAATTTGTAACATATTAAAAAGAGGTCTTTCATTCGTTCGTTTAATCTCTCTCACTCTCTCTGTCTCTTTTCCTCTTTCTCTCTCTCTCTCTCTCTCTCTCTCTCTCTCTCTCTCTCTCTCTCTCTCTCTCTCTCAGAAGAGCTAGCCGCCTGCTGAGGGTGTCGCACAAAGCACAAACATCGTTGCTCCGGTGAGTGTTCCCAGTGATCTCCATAAAATTGACCTCTCAACGGAACAACGCAACTGTGAAACGAACCGACGACTTTCAGAACGTGAGGCAAATGACATGCCCACTTCGCGACGGAGACCCCTCAATTCTGCAAATTGTATGATACTTGTATGATACTAGACTAGGTCTATCACAAAGCCTTATTAGTCTCACACACACACAAACACTCACTCACTCACTCACTCACACATTTACTCACATACACTCACTCAGACACTCATTCACACACACTCACTCACTCACAAACACCCATAAACACATACACACACGCGCGCGCACACCAATCCACTCACACAAATATCACCCAAATTCTACCATGTCTAAGAACTGAACTCGGACAACTTTCTCGGCAGCTATGAGCATATACCAGTCGGCCACTGGGGCATCGATACTGGTGGGTCGTTAGAGAAAATGCTAGAAACTATTTCACAGAAGACATTACTTTCGCCTAGTTTTACTGCTTATCCTTACAGTCTATGTCAGTCGTGTGAAGTGGCACTCTAGTCTCTTCACGGCCGTTTCATGTATAACCAAGAATTCCTGATACAGATGTTTTTGCTATGCCAAGACGCAAAATTATAATTCCCGCTGTCGTTTTTTCTGCCTTTTTTTCTTTGCTAACTGTCCTAAACTCACTAAGTATTTCTACTACAGTTCTCCCTTTTCATGACCTGCCCAATTACACAGGTGTTTTTCTATCCCAAGATGCAAAGTCTCTTGCTGTTGTTCCTTCATGCTTTCTCATTGTCCAGAGCTCACAAAGTACTTACTGAACTGCAGTTTTTCCCATCTGAATGACCATCACAATCATACAGATGTATTTCTATGCCGCGACGCAAAAGTAAAATTCTCGCTTTTGTTCTTTACTGCCTTTTTTTCTTTACTAACTGTCCTAGGGTCACAAAGTACTTCTTCTAAAGTTTGTTCCTTTTCGTGATTTGCTCAATCATACAGATATAAGACGGCCCTGGGTACAGGTGGCAGCATATTATCAGAAGCCTAACATATAATGTTTTTGCCCCCTTGCTGTTGAGTTTGTTTATAACTGAACTAAAGTAGCAGAACAATTTAAAGTGTGCCAGCAGCAAGATGCAATACATGGAATCCATTGATATGTGCTATATGTTCTGGCACTCCGCAAGCTGCTCCCACTGCATAAGTTACATGATCGAACAAGATTCTGCACTAGCAATTAAAGTGCAGAAGACTCAGGCAATCGACCTTAAAGCTTGCTTCACTAACGCATACACAATACTTTTTCCACGGTTATATTGAGGAATATTAACTTTCTCTCGTGTTTATTTCTTCCAGCCTTGAGCGGGCAGTGAGTGACAATTGCTACACGCTGTCCCGACTGGCCGATGGTTCTAGGTTCGAATCTGCCAAAGTGCAGAATGTAAGAGAGACCTTCGTGTACAGGTCTTAACCCTTTTAAAATACAGTTTATTTGTTCTTTCGTTCATTCGCTCATTTTGTAAAGGGTGGAATATTTTTGAATTGACATAGGAATCCCAGCCTAACCCAGATTAAAAATGTACCCAAAATGTCACGTGACGTTAAGGCGACAGGTGTGATGTTGTTAGCATTACCCATTGAGTGTTGATTTGTCTATAAATTATGTGTATAGTACCTAACCCCGGATTCCCAAGTGCTGTCGAAAGGATCCTTTAGTTTATTAGTTACTTATTAAATACTTGTATCTATGTTTACGCATGAGTGTGTGTGTGCATGAATATGTCTATATAAGCGTAAGAGCATTATGCATTTGTATGGGTGTGAGGGTTATTAATGAGTGTCTGTGGCTATATATATATATATATATATATATATATATATATATATATATATATATATATATATATATATATATATATATATATATATATATATGGCTTGTCCTATGTTGCGGGGTTGTCAAGCTACCCGGCCGCATCGAGATACCAGCGAAGTGATTTTGTGTATCTATGTAGTATTGTTTAATTTGTTTGTGCTGATGAAGGCTCAAAAGCCCCAACGTTCGCGTTTTGTTTGTATTTGTTATATTGTGAAGCTTGCTAATATACTTTTCGCTCGGTTTTATATCTTTTCTTGATATTTGTATAGCAGCAGTTGATCTCACCCACCTCGTGTGTCCCGCCCGCCCAGAACTGCTACTATCTGTTTGTACCTGTCGCACTCGTCCATATTGTTCATTATTACGGTTGTTTTTTTATTTTATTTTTTTTAAAAATTTATTTGTTATTTTTGTTTGATATACTTTTACCACACTTTATTATTCAATATTTTTATTATATTCCTTTTTTCATTTCTTTGTGTACATTATGGCTAGCTTTCTCTCATAGCCGCCCGATTGCCGTTTTCACTACCGTGTCCAGCCGGCACTTTCCCCCAGCCGACACGTGTAGTCATTCTGCTAACAACTGACCCGGCTGCATCTAGATACCAGCTAAGTGATTTTGCGTTTAATTTGTTTGTGCTGATGAAGGTTAAATAGCCGCAACGTTCACGTTTTGTTTGTATTTCTTATATTGTGAAGCTTGCTAATATACTTTAGGTTTTAGTTAGGTTTATAGCCGTGAACGCTTAGAGCCGTGCATACCTAATGGCACTCTCTCGTGGATACAAGTCGTGTGACGTAGTCCATCTATCTACATCTAACTTGGTCTTTCCCTTGCCTTCGTCCTCTATGGTCTGCTGTAAAAAAAAAAAATTTCATTTGCAGATCTGGTTGCCTTCTCCCTAGATGGTCCAACTTTTTTTTTTGTTAATATAATCCAAAAAATAAAAAGCCAAGCGATTTCGTATGGCCCATGAAATGTGCTTGTTACATAAGAATTTGGAATTCTTAAGACAGATAATGGAGCATCGCAGGTGTTTTCAACGAGGCGAGGACGTTAAGAACATGTTTCACAATGATCGGAAATAGACAGTCATCATTTGTTGGTACTGTTATGAGAAGAAGGAAACTGGAACATGTTGTGACCACTAGAACAAAATGTCTGCCTGACTCATTTTTCTCTAGTATGGTTTTCTATTTTTAACCGCCAAGTAGGTAGTTTCCAGAAGTGAAGTCTACTTTCTATAGAAAATGTCTACTTTCTACAAGTAATGTCTACTTTCTACAGGTAATGTCTACTTTCTACAAGTAATGTTTAATTTCTACAAGTAATGTCTGCTTTCTACAAGTAATGTCTGCTTTCTACAAGTAATGTTTACTTTCTACAAGTAATGTCTGCTTTCTACAAGTAATGTCTACTTTCTACAAGTAATGTCTACTTTCTACAAGTAATGTCTACTTTCTACAAGTAATGTTTACTTTCTACAAGTAATGTTTACTTTCTACAAGTAATGTTTACTTTCTACAAGTAATGTCTGCTTTCTACAAGTAATGTTTACTTTCTACAAGTAATGTTTACTTTCTACAAGTAATGTTTACTTTCTACAAGTAATTTTTACTTTCTACAAGTACTGTCTGCTTTCCACAAGTAATGTTTACTTTCTACAAGTAATGTCTACTTTCTACAAGTAATGTCTACTTTCTACAAGTAATTACTACTTTCTACAGGTAATGTCTACTTTCTAGAAGTAATGTCTACTTTCTACAGGTAATGTCTACTTTCTAGAAGTAATGTCTACTTTCTACAAGTAATGTTTACTTTCTACTAGTAATGTCTACTTTCTACAAGTAATGTCTGCTTTCTACAAGTAATGTCTACTTTCTACAAGTAATGTCTGCTTTCTACAAGTAATGTTTACTTTCTACAAGTAATGTTTACTTTCTACAAGTAATGTTTACTTTCTACAAGTAATTTTTACTTTCTACAAGTACTGTCTGCTTTCCACAAGTAATGTTTACTTTCTACAAGTAATGTCTACTTTCTACAAGTAATGTCTACTTTCTACAAGTAATGTCTACTTTCTACAGGTAATGTCTACTTTCTAGAAGTAATGTCTACTTTCTACAGGTAATGTCTACTTTCTAGAAGTAATGTCTACTTTCTACAAGTAATGTTTACTTTCTACTAGTAATGTCTACTTTCTACAAGTAATGTCTACTTTCTACAAGTAATGTCTACTTTCTACAAGTAATGTCTACTTTCTACAGGTAATGTCTACTTTCTACAAGCAATGTCTACTTTCTACAAGTAATGTCTACTTTCTACAGGTAATGTCTACTTTCTACAAGTAATGTCTACTTTCTACAAGTAATGTCTACTTTCTACAAGTAATGTCTACTTTCTACAAGTAATGTCTGCTTTCTACAAGTAATGTCTACTTTCTACAAGTAATGTCTATTTTCTACAAGTAATGTCTGCTTTCTACAAGTAATGTTTACTTTCTACAAGTAATTTTTACTTTCTACAAGTACTGTCTACTTTCTACAAGTAATGTCAACTTTCTACAAGTAACAATGCAGATTTATCTGCGACTTTACCATGTGTGCGGCCACTTTCACGAAGAGACATCCCAAACACCTAATGTTCAAAACAAATGGAAGTAAATAAATAAATACCAACCCCATAAAGCCATTAAAGCAATGCCTCCTGGGGCTGAAGACTTACTTCGTTGCCAGAATTGGATTCTGATTTTCTGTGCGTGGCATGAAATACCTGGCCAAATGTTTAAGTACTATTTCACTTTACTAATTCTGCGGTGATTCTTAAAGGTTTTGGAGCTATTTAGCAACATAGGGGTCATTCTATCGTTGAAGAATTATAGGCTTCCTCATCTTTTAACTATGTCAATTTGCCCCATCAATTTTTCACCTTTTTGTTTCGATCTTAAACAACCACTTATGTTGCATCTCTTCTTCCTTGTTGATATGATTATCCGCAGGGACATGGTATGTGAGGCTTTTCCGTTATTTGTCCCAATCTCTGTGGACATCTGATACAGTCAAGTGTCTCTAGTCTCCTTGCATTTATTTAATATTTATGTATGTATACTAGAATACTCTTCTTTATCGTTCTTTCTTTCTTTATTTTTTTCCTATCCATGTTCTGCAGAATGTCATTTGTCATCGATTTCTTTTTTTTTTTTTTTTTTTTTTTTTTTTTGCAACTTTGTGTATGAGAATTAGGCTCTTTTAGTGTCTGATGAATTGACTAGCGCAGTATATTCCATTGTTCATCAATATACTGTATTATTTCCATTGCGTTATATCTCTTTTGAAAAGTGACACTGTATTTTTTTTTTTTTTTTTTAGTATTCCCTAGATTTAACTTGATGTTCTGTCGGGTCTTCTTTATAGTCTTGAGTTTTATTTTGAACTTTTCCATAACTGGAACATGATCACTATAGCAGTCTGCTCCTTGTCTTGTCTTTTCTCCAATCAAACTGCTCCTGAATCTTTTTGAAATCTATATATATAATTAGTCTGATTGCAGATATCTTTTTTCAACCTTTATAAGAAGATGTAATGGCACTGTGTCCGTTTACAGCGTGGCTGCGATATTTGCACCTTTCGGCCAACACATCTGTCTTCTGCAAGCATTGGTTGACCGGGTTAGTCTTCCCGGTTTCGTGTGACATTGCATTGATTTTGGACATAATCGCCAGGACGTTTCCAAGTTCAAAATTGAAGAAGGTGGTGTTTAAACCAGGTGTTACCAATTATGATGTTATGTGATTCGCCAAAGCTATTAACATGACATAACATAACTCTTGACCAATTAGGGACTTGGAAGTGTACTGATGGAAGCACTTGCACATAAAACCCACCATCTTTCTCTGTCTTCCGATTGATGAAAAAGGGTATGATAACTTAAAGTGTATAATAACTTAGTCCTGTCTATTTTTTGTCATTCCAGGTTCTTCTTTGTCCCCCTCTTCTTCGACTACCATCCAATGTTCCTTGATGTACAGTCTTTGCAATCGAATCATGTCTCATCACTCTCCTAAACCAAACTAGCCAAGAAAGGCTCCTGATGTCCCGCAAATTTGTATACTTTGTATATCCCTGACATATTTATTAGTTTTGTGCTCTAAAAAACTCATTTGTAAAATGCGTCTGTATCATTTACATTTGAAAGCTTGAATCATCCTTTCCACTTCCACAGTGAGAGTCCAACTCTCACATCCCAATAAGAAAATAGACAATACCATTGATTTGTAAATATTGACCTTAACTGCGATGCTTATTTTGCTCGTCCACATCGTATTCAGCTGCGACATCACGGCTGTTGGCATATCAAGTATCTTTGGTACAGCTGCCATCGTTGCATATGTGGGAGCCAAGAAATTTAAAGGTTTCAACTTCTTCTAGTTTTGTTCCCCCCCCCCCCCCCCCTTTTATCTGTATGTTGGTAGGTACTTGATTATTGTGACTATTTAAAAGAAATCTTGCTTTTCTCTGCATTCATGTTCATGCTATATTTATGACAGAGTTCTGTTTCGGAACCAACCATAATATCTATGTCGTCTGCAAAACGTAAATTACACAGCTGTCTTCAGCCAATGGATAAAGATGTTTCATGATGTTCTTGTGTTTCTCTCACTATGTATTCCAAATACAAATTGAAAAGGACAGGGGATAGTATGTAACCCTGTCTCACTCTCATATTGGTCTTGAAAATTTTTCAGTTTTCGGCTATAAGTCTTTCACTTCTCTCATTCTTTCCTCCTAGGCCATAGCCACCAGTTACTCCACATACTTTTTCACTTCCAACTTGTGCGTTGGGATAGCGCATCATTATTGTTACTTCAGAAATACTGCACTTATCAAAAACCATGTCCAAATCATTATAAAATTTATCAATGTCATCTTCAGAGCTTTGTGCAGTTGGTGCATACACCTGTACTAAGTTCATGTGAAGTGGTTTTATATAGATCTTTACTAATAACACCCTGTCTGAAATAGTTCAATATCCTTTAACAGTTTTTGCACATTTTTGGTCCAGAATGATAACAACACCATTTTTATATTCTCTCCCATCTGAGCAAATGATTATGTATTTATCTGAATACTTTTCCCTTGCACCTGACTAACGCATTTAACTAATTCCTAATATTTTGATTTTCATTCTCTCTATTTCCCTCCCTCTTGATGTTGTCTAGCTTTTTGGTCTATACAAGTATTCTGACATTCCATGAACCAATGTTTATGATGTTACGGTTATTGACTTTTTCTACAGGAGCTGGATGAAGGCCAGGTATCACTTGTAGAACCTGCTGTTCTCTACAGGACGAGGTGATTCCATTACAACCTCCCATTAACTTCGTTATCTGAATTCGATTGTTTTATAGACAAGGTTTACCATGGAAAATACAGCGGTGGTTTCTCCCTGACTTCCGACGGTTTGTTTAAGGTTTAACTCAAATAGCCTTTGGCTAAAGAGACATACACTGCAAGGCAGCGGGGATCGGCGAGAGGTGAGAGGTTATAATGGCGCCTCTTTTCCGCCGATGGCCATGTCACAGAGCTTTGAGGTATTTTATAGATCAGCTATTCCACCAGCTAGCTCACCTTCTCTCAGTAATATATATTTGCCGCTAACGTCTATGCCGTTCCACCATCTGCCACCCAGTGGACGCACCTTACAGTAGGACAGACTTCTACATCATGGGACCTAGTTGGTGGTATTTATTTTTTGTTTGTTGGAACTGCTACTGCTCCTAGACGTGAGAAGAATGTCAGAATTAACGATCATGAGCACCGAACTTCCGTATATCGAGACCAAAGCGAAGAGTATTCAGTGAGAATGTTACATTGTCCTTGAAACTTTTGTTTTGTCTGCCCTGGGTGCCTTTTCAAGTCCTTCAGACGTTTCTTCTGGCAGCCATATGGCGTTTTCCTGACCTTGAAACGTGTCTTGTGTCTGTCTTGAGAAAGTTTTCCTGTCCTTAAAACGTTTCTTTTGTCCACCTTGGGGGTGTTTTCCTGTCCTTGAAACGTGTCTTTTGTCCGTCTTAGAAGCGTTTTTCTATCTTTGAAACGTTTCTTTTGTCCTAATTGGAAATGTCGTTCACCGTAGAAAATTCTTTTAATTAGACAGTGGTTGATCTAACATGCAAACTATATGACCTGCCTAGCAAACTATATGATCTGCCTATATGACCTAACCCCACACATCCATCAGCTTATAACACTCTGCTGGCAAGAGGGAGAGGTTCCGCAAGATTTTAAAGATGCAAACATCATAACTATGTACAAGAACAAGGGTCTGCAGTAACTACAGGGGAATATCACTGCTGTGTACAGTTGGAAAAGTGCTCGCGAGAATAGTTCTGCGAAGACTCCAGATCCTGGGGGATCGCGTTTACCTAGAGTCCCAGCGTGGCTTTCGTGGGAACCGATCTACCACTGATATGATATTTTCATTACGTCAGTTGCAGTAAAAATGCCGCGAACAAAATCAACCACTGTGTGTTGCATTTATTGATCTTACCAAGGCATTTGATTTGGTTAGTCGAAAAAGTCTGCTCAGTGCACTGAAGAAGATAGGGTGTCCACCTACTCTACTGAGTATTATTGAGTCATTCCACACAGGTATGAAAGGTACAATCAACTTTAATGGTGAAACATCGGAAGAGTTTATAATAAAAAATGGAGTGAAGCAGGGGTGTGTACTTGCTCCTACCCTCTTTGGAATATACTTTTCACTTCTTTTGACACATGCCTTTCAAGATCAAGAGGGTAGTATTTTCATTCATTCTCAATCTGACGGCAGCCTTTACAATGCACTTAGGCTGAAGGCCAAAACCAGGATAAGAAAGGTACTTATCAGAGAGCTGCTGTTTGCAGATGATGCCGCAATAACCACCCACTCAGAGGAGGAGCTGTAATGTTTACTAACTGCCTTTGCTGATGCATGCTGTGAATTTGGACTAACAGTCAGCAAAAAGAAGACAAAGGTTATCGTGCAAGGTGTCAATGATAGACCTACAGTCTACATTGACGGTGAAGAGCCTGAGACAGTAGACCATATTACCTATCTGGGTTCCACAGTGAATAGTAAACTATCCTCACAATTAAAACAAAAACCCTTGTCTATCAGGCTTGTGTTCTCAGCACTCTGGCAGTGAAACTTGGTCAACTGTCGCGCGCCCACGTGGGTAAATACACTGATATAGTGAGGGTGTGGGTTTGAACCTTAACAATGCCCACCCACGTGAGAAACTGGACTATTATCTAAGCTATGTTGATCCTAGACAGTCCTGGATAGCCAAGAAAACAGCGAGTGGCTCGTTCCATGAAATGAAAGTTGCTGTACTTGTATCCACAGGAGTAGGAGAAGGGATAGATAGATATCAGGATACACCCACTGTGATATTATCTCGATATACAGTTAACCCCTGCTACTATTCTCCTCTCCTGGCATTACTTAAAAGCCCCCATCAAGTGATTTAAATATTTGTTCGCTGAAGTAAACTAATATGCACAAAGACACTTGAACCTAAGTACACAATTTACTCAACTATCATAAAACTCATCACACATGATTTATTTGAATAAATCGAAATTAAAATGAACTTGTTTAGGCTAGTAGAGTGGAAATGATGTAAATGATGAAATCATAAAGGTATTGGAAAGTAACAACCTTTGGACAATTCTCGGCTTGAGACCCTGCCTATCTTTTCCAGTTTGTCGTCCTCACTGCTTTCTGCAGGTCGTTACACTCGACGGTCGGCAAATAATGGATGCCTACTAGTCCCTGCCCAATGTGGGAACTGGAGAATGAAGAAACAAGCGCATATTTGTAGTATCTGCTCTAGATGTACACTGAGCATGTATATTATATACTAACATCAAGCATGTTTATTTAAATAAAACCTTTCATCTCTCCCTCATGCTCACATTCACTCCTGTCCAATTTGGAAGGGCTTATGTCTCACATTCCAACTGTTACATCTTCTGCCTTCCTCTACACGTCCTGTAATGATAGTCAAGTCTTCTACGTCAGGTGCCATCTCTCGTACAGACTCAAAATGACAATCAGTCAGACAGAACCAGTTCTGGAATCTATGCTTGGAACAATCGACGCGCCCAGAATGCTAACAATAGTTCTGGGGCGAATCAAATAACAAATCTCGTGGATTTACTCTCCGGGATCAATCTCCGCATTAGCCTCCCGAGAGTTAAACACATTTCAGTGTGTAAGCTGTATGTAATACAGATTCACATTAACCACACGTGACAAGATTGCCAAAGTTATCTTCACGCTTGTGATTTCAAAAACATGATAGTTCATTAAATTTCAATGGCGACAACAACATTTAGGTTTTACAACATTGAAACACATGTGCACGAAAAACATTCATGACACTATCAAATAGGATATACAGCAATGTGACAGTGCCCTACGAGAATGAAGAAATGTCCGCCTAGGAGTACTACAAAGTGATGAAGACACACACTTGAGTAAAAAGACAGTTAGAACTCTATCATAAAATATAGATTTGAACCTAATTTCGATCTTACCTGGAAAAATGAAACCACGATGCCAAAAATTCTGTCTCAAGCTTAGGTTAAGCCCAACAGATGGCATGTGCTGGACAGGATCTCATTTACCAGACCTAGAGTTCAGCCCTTTATAACTTTTATCAGGCTCCTCCTACATTACGCCTAAAATCATTCTCATTCAAGGATATCACAGCTCCTCCCCTGTGGGTAAGTTTATTCGCTGTCAGTCAGTGACTGTACAACAATTGTTTAAATTCCCACGCTAGGATCTCCTGGTCAATTCATCTGACAGAGCAAATAGGACAAGTCACACCTCCGGCCTACTTCACCTGCCTTCACAATAAAATCAGACGGTGTCAATTCTTCTGTTAACACTTTCTGCTCACCATGTCAATAGTGACCGTCGGACCTGCCGTCGAGTTAGGTAACCTCAGGGGGAATTAAACACAATTAGCCGGAGTTAGCTGCTCCTAAAAGTCTGGCTAGGAGATAAAATTTCTGACACCAACAGATGGTGTGCAAATCTCCAGTCAGTAAGTCTGCTTGGTCAGTCTTATCTCTGTACCTTAACACTTAACATCTGAGAAAAAGTTGTAGTGTTTGATATGACCAACGGTCCAGGAGAATTAAAGGTGTGATGTGGTCATCCTATTTAGATTAAGGATGTATCCAAATCCCTATTTGTTTGTATACTTCAAAATACACACAAATAAAAGTAGGTTGAGGAAAGACATTCTGAAGTCACCGCGCGTATTGTCACATCAACATATTTGCAAAAAGAGAGATGGCTTAATAGCTTTCATATGCGATGCCTAAGAAGAATACTTGGCATTAAGTGGCAGGACAAAATCACAAACACTGAGGTACTGGAAAGAGCTACTGCTACAACACTCTTTTCCATGCTCAGTTAACGAAGGCTCAGGTGGCTCGGTCACACCTGGAGAATTGAGGATGGCAGAGTTCCTAAGGACATCCTTTATGGTGAATTAAAGACAGGCAAAAGATGTCGGGGCCGACTTCTACTACGTTATAAAGATGTATGCAAACGGGACATGAATGATACAGGTGTTGAGGCGGACTCATGGGAACAAAAGGCCGTGGACCGTGTTGTGTGGAAAGGGCATATCAGGAAGGGAATGAGACTGAAGGAAGAATTGATTGCAGATGAGAGCTAAGCGTCTGACAAGAAACGGATTAAACACATATGATGTTAACAATGGTCCTGAAATCCCATGCTATCATTGTGGAAGACTTTTCTTGACACGGGCGGGTCTTGCTAGTTATACTCGCCATCGCCATACGCTGTGAGTTTCATGGCTCCTCATAGCGCAATTTAATACCATCGTCTGGAAAGATGGAAAAGTGAACATGAATGAGCGTAAGAACTCTCTCACCTCAGTTAAAACAACCGAATAAATAATTAAATCGAAAGCAATGAAGCGCAAATGACATTGGAACTAAAGTTGAGAGTCTCGCAACCTTGTTGTGGATTAGGTGCACTTCATGGAAAAAAACATCATCGACCTGGGCTGGATGATTGACAAAAAGATCTTAAATCACGTTTACAAATCTTATGTAATATTCACACATACCCGTTGAAAATCCGTGACTCCGAAGCAAAGCACCTAAACATTAATACGTATTTATTTATTCATGTAATAAATGTCATTGTGGTGGATTTGCCTGAGCCATTAAGATCGACATTTCTGGAAATAATAAATAGAAAACGTGTTGTGTTTTCAAGAATCTTATATTTACGTCTATGTATTTACAGCATTGCTCTCCAGATGTTGGCAAGCTTATTGTAAATCTCAGAAATGAAGCTATAAATAAGCAAAAGCAGACAGCCACAGTTAAGTTCCCGTTATTACTAGTGGTAACTCGGCTTTGGAACGAGGGAGAATGAGGCAAAACAAATACATGCGCAGTTGGTGTTAATTCTCGTGCTGACTACCCTTTCTCGTCTGTCAGTACCTGTGTGTTTTTGAGTGTTCTCTTACGTAAGTTAGGTTAGGTGTCTATCAGGCTTTGCTTGAGAAGCTGTCTTCGCACAGACAGGCAGAAAAACTCGTAAGGGGTTTACTATTTATTTTATATGGGCCTGGAACCAAATACAAGGGTAGAAATTAATCACTTCATTGATAATGTTATGAAGCGTGGAATGGTTTAGACAGAGAGGAGATGGACACATTTTTAGACAGCATGGAATTCCAGCAGGATATTCCAAATGTCCACAGTCTCTTTGAAGCAACGTCCAATGGGAATTATTTGATGACGCTTTCAAATTCATTGTGGAATAATAAAATAGTGTCATGGAGACCTAGACACGCTGTTTAAAATAAATAGTTTTGACAAAAACGGGGAAGGGGTTGGGGGTATGGGGGGACCCTCAGTCTTTACTGTGAACGTAAAACAAAAACCTATTATATTACTGCTCACACACATAAAAACACAAAACACAAAAACACACACACACACGCACACACACACACACACACACACATATATATATATATATATATATATATATATATATATATATATATATATATAAACATACAGGGATACATATACATTGTACAGTGTTGTTAAATGGTATCTTCCACACAGCGTCTTATGGTAATCTTTTCGGCATATAGATGAAAAAAAGTAACATAACTGTACATTTTACCTCTTTATGTGTCCAAACGATTTGCGAGTTCTTTTCCAATCGACTGTCGTACCCACCTAAGGCAGTCCCCGATGAGAAACTCTATCGAAGGGGGGATTATTCAATGTCAGTTACAGAAGAATCCCCTAAGCAATCTGGCAGGACAAGAAACAGGAAGGAAATGTCAGAACATATTAGTCAACAAAACTTTGTCTGGGGAAGTAAGTTCAGCCTGTGTGCTTTTGACGATATCACAAGTGACTTGTGTTTGTTGTATCCTTTACAGCAGTGGTCTTCAAACCGTGGACCGCGGGGAAAAAACAGTTTATCTGGGCTGCCCAGTCATGTAATGAGATGGATAGGTGGTTGGTTTTTCTTTTCCAGTCTGTTGGCTTAATACCTCGAGTACTTTTTGTGTGAAAACACTATCCTCAATAATAAAAGACTCGGAGAAATCGAATGCATGTTATCGTAGCGCTTTGTATATAAGAAACAACGCTCTAGCCAAATTTATCAGATTTGTAACCTCCAAGTAGCATTAGCTAAACATTCTTAATTTTATGACACTGGTTTTGAAACCGCGGCTATCCTCCGACTAACGGTCGGCAGTGATGGCGGCCGCAAAATATCCAGTCTAGCCACAGTCACGTGTCTATTGCGGACCTGCGGTCACGAGCACATCGCGGCAAAAACTACGATTAGCTTCTGTTGACAATTTCGAGAAACAGAACAAACCGCCGAGTTAAACTCGCCGCCGAAAGTCTCCCCGCGGCGCGGATGGGGGTTAAACTAGATGGCTGGAACCCACGAGCAGCAGCTTTTGCATCTCGTGCAGCTATGCTCGTGAGTCCTAGCCATCTAGTATAGCACCAATCCGCGGCGTGTGGGCTACTCTCGGTGGTGGTAGTAGTCGCCGGAAAACCGCAAATTAAGTCGCTGGAAGTTCGAAATCGACACGTGAGTGAGGCCCTGTTTTTGGTCGACATCTTTTGTGCCCGTTATTCGGAGGATAGCCGGTATGTGGATGCTACTAAAAAGAGAGATGCCTTACCATACCGCGCCTTGTTCCGATCGTACTTAGTCGAGTGTCAATGGCGTAACAGCCACAAACAGCAGATTTTCGAGCACTATTTAGAACGTCTGTGCCATAATTTCCAGATTTAAAGGCATACAATTATCGGTGAGTTGTCGATTTGATATAACATTTTTGTCGCTCCTTATTAGTTTTCGTTCCTTATTAGTTTCCACTTCAATTTTTGACTGTTTACAACACATGACACGTGACTGTGGCTTCACTGGATATTTTGTGGCCGCCATCTTTGCCGACCGTTAGTCAGAAGATAGCCGAAACTGCTATTTACATTTCAGTTTTTCTGTCGTGTTTGGCAAGCTATTGGGTTGGCCACGAAAAACTTTTAACTTTTTTGGTGGGCCACAGTTGTGAAAAGGTTGAGGAACACTGCGTTATAGAACGACTCAAACAACATCTAGAATGGGGGGAGGGAGGGGGGGGGGTCTTTACCTGGCAGTTGTACGTTTCATAGTTTGCTATTGTCAGCTTCTATGGTTTACAGGTTGCGAACGCGTTTCCAATACTGAGAAAACTGGCACAATTATGATTGCAGAGGATTTGGCAGCAGACCGCTTTGCCTTGGTTTCGACACCGGTATCCAGAGCCGACAGTCAGTAGCAACGGCAAGTACTGAATATGAAGTGGTGTATTCTTCAACGTCCTGTAAATAAGCAGTTTGCTATTGCGTCCTGAATCAATGCAAACCGGTCATAGTTTGCCATTGCTTCCTGAAACAACGCAAAGCGGTCATTGTTTGCTATTACTTCCTGAAACAAGGCAAAGCAGTCATAGTTTGCTATTACTTCCTGAAACAATGCAAAGCGGTCATAGTTTGCCATCTTACACGACCACGAAAATCGCTTTTCAGATTTATTTGCTGGTCATGCCCTTTCTTCGTGGGCAAGCCTGAAAGATTTTTATCTTTTTCTCTTCAATTTGCTTTTTCACCATAAAGTTTGCTAGTTGTCACTAGATTTTCGGTTTTGTTTTCATAATATATTCAACATATTTAGAGTCTGCGATACTTTTTTCTTATCATTCATTTAATATCTTTATCCTTTCAAACAAATCGAGGATGGAGTCTGTGGAGACATTTTCCGTATAAGTTACCATGACCTTTCTGTCTGGGTACCGTCCACCAGTAAAAGTTTTGCTGCCGACAATAGGTTAGCCAAACAGAACAAGAAAATAAAACCGGAGCCATCTAGGAAGTTTATTTGGAAACGAAAGAAGACTCAGACGGTGAACGAAACGATCAAGCCAGAGGCTGGTATAACTTCATTTCGGATTTTTTAAGCAATCGGCAAACTCGGGGGAAGTACAGCGGCTTGGCAGGTTGATAATATCAGGTTACGAAATTTCCGGTAGACGGAGAGTGTTTGATCTACAACACAGTGCATCAACCTCCAATTTCTGCCATTTTGTATCTAACAAATGTTACCCCAGTTTTACCTCGTATAGAGAGCAACGAGTGAGAGCAGTAGGGGATTTCTGTTCTTTATAGAAGGTTATTTAGTAGATTATTCTTTCCATGATGGATACCTTACAATTCTGACATGTAAGTGGCTGCAGTCTTCATATGGCTGTGTTTCAGGTATGTGTGTTTGTGTTATAGAAAACAGAAAAGTAGGCATATGCATAATTAGACAGAGGGGAAGAGAGATAGACAGTTGTAAAAACAAAATCAGACAGACTGTCGAGATGGGCGGAGATGAAGACAAATAAACCTGGGTAAACAGCCAGATTAACTTGTGTGTGGCTGGTTACACAGATAGACGTAAAGTCTGAAGAACAGGTTAAGAGATAAATGGATAGAAGCATAAACAGATATAAAGAAGAATGGGTGGATAAATAGATAGATACACGGACGACCAGACAGACAGGGAGACAAACGAACGGACGCAGAAACAAAGATTTAGAGAGATAAAAAGCATGAACGAACGAACGAAGTAGGTAGCTAGACAGGAAGGTAGTTTAGTGCGTTAACGGATGGACAAACTGCAAGAAGACAAACAGACAGACCGATATACCAATTGATACTCAAGCATGTATCGAGGCAATGGCATCCAAAATCTTGACACTAATTATATACAACAAAACCATCAAATAATCATATCAATACTCTATTTGTCATTATTTCCGCCCACCTGCTATGTCATTTACCCCATGTTGACTGTAAGACAGTAACAGCATAACACTCAGAAAAACGTGAAGCTGACAAGGCGACTAAGTGATATACTTATTCTGTCTTGTCTGCTGACTCATTAACAGCATACCTTTTTTATATATCCAAGGTATAGCTTTAGGTGAGCTCCAAAATATTCTGCTACGGTATTAGGGTTGTCTCTATGCATGCGGTGTGTAACTATAATTATGTAATTGGCACACGAGAATTGATTACCCATTTCAGAACAGGACATTCTGAATTATGTAGTCATATTATGAGAAGGAAAATAACTGGAATACGTGTGGGACAATGAGAGGAGAAAGAGAGTAGATTGAGACAAAGAGAGAGGAGATGCCTGATGGTTTGACTTCATGGCGTGGAAGATCATTTGACGTAGTGAGATGGAAGATCATTTGATATAATGGCATGGAAGATCATTCGACATAATGGCATGGAAAATTATTTGACCCAATGGTATGGAAGTCATTTGATGTAACGGCATGGAAGATCATTTGACGAAACGGCATGAAAGATCATTTGACGTAATGGCATGGAAGAACATTTGATGTAATAGCATGGAAGATTTTTTGACGTAACTGCGTGGAAGATCATTTGACGTAATGGCATGGAAGAACATTTTATGTAATGGCATGAAAGATCATTTGACGTAACGGCATGAAAGATCATTCGACCTAATAGTATGGAAGATTATTTGACGTAATTTTGACACAATGATACGAAAGATATTTGACGTAATGGCATTAAAGATCATCTTGAAGTACACAAGACAATATTATAGGTATTCCTGACTCCAATGTTACATAGCCAAAATGGAATTCGCTGGATAATATGGTCAATTTCGCGTCAACGGTCTTTCTTTCTTATGAGATTCCATTGTACAATTGTTAAGATTGGGTCGACTTGTGTACCAGAAGCAATTTTGAAATCCTTCTCGTTGATGCACTGAATAGTGTACCCCTACCGTCAAACAGTTGTGTAAACTATGATAGGTTCTTTCTTAATATCCTAAAACCAAATGCGCCACAGGACAGTCCAACATTTTAGAGAACGATAAGACTGGGTTTCCTGGCTTTCTGATGCTTTTAACAATCCTAAAACATCTAGAACTGGCCGTAACCCCAACCCTAGTCCACGAGAGAGTGCAGCCTAGGTCCCACGACTGCATGAAGCCTATCTACCACCCCCTGAAATATAAACTGCTCCGTGACCTGGGGATTTTTCCTGTTTGGGGAAGGATATTTAAAAAGCACCCTATGATACTACCGCTCATCCCTAACTACCGTACCGGAGACAACAATTGAAATCAGAATTGTCTATCAGTTGAAAGCAGCTGATAGACACGGATACAAAATGTCATCTGTCAGTCAAAGAGTGAGTTTACAGACCAATTGTGCTGGGAAATGTATGTTACATTGAGAATGTAGTTAAGCTATTGTCGATTAGGTGGAGATAACCCGAATTTTAAACTGGACTGTCCTGGTAAGTTGTTGTCAGTGTGTACCGAGTAAGACATGTACTGTTATCATGTTCTTTGTGACTGGTTTGAATTTCTTAAGAAATCTGGTCTTTCATTTGTTATATCAAAAAAAAAATTTTTTTTTAAAAAGACATCTATTAGCACCTTCTCTGAAATAATTTTTAAAAAAAATTAAAAGACTTAGGCCTCGTTCAGTGTTATTATCGCTCAGTTTTGAGCATTGAATGCAGAATCTTCTACAGTCGAAAGGCATGAAGGACTCACTGATGCTAACAAGTAGCGTTTAGTATTTTTAATAACTTTATCTATGACTTCTATCTGCCAGCAAATTTTGATGGCTGTTTTTTTTTTTTTTTTTTTTTTTCAATCTTGTCAAATGAATGCGATATTTCACCGTTATATTAAATGGCAAACATCTCGTGAGATACTGTCTATTGAATCAACTGCGCCTGAAATGAATGCTAACGAAAATCTACTTCCTGTTGTGCTCATAGCATTATATGTCAAATGTGGGGAACGCTAGCTGCAATTGTGTAGTTCTGTGAATATCGTGGGAAATATAAGCACGTGTACTTATGGGCTTCCAGGGCTCTATTTTGAAGAGGAAAGAATAGACCACTACCCCCCCCCCCTCCCCCTCATCCCAAGAATATCCTAGGATGCGACTAATTAGGCTTTTTTTTCAAAGTCGATGTGCATTTGCCTGAAAGGCAGGGAACCAACAGTCTGCATACAAATAGAGCATATGTGTAAAACGGGTCTGCACGCAAAAGTCAAGTTCTCGATCAAGATCAAAGTCTTGGAGGAGACGAATAACCAGAATGTTCCGCCGGAGTTTACAACCGGTGAACGCTAAGAAGAGAAAGATTGACTGTTCGGATCTTACGGAAACAAGGGAACGCAATAAAGATTAAAAGAAAAACTATTCAATATACTCTTTCAATGTAAAGTAACCACATCAGATTTAGATATTGTTAAATATACTGCCGTTGGGCTTTAAGTTTTAGATCTTCACATAAAATAGGTCATTAACAACTGGGTGGCCAGTTTCCTTGCCCACTGCCTTTCTTTCACAGGCAGTTTACAGAGAATAATACATTTTTTTATTTTTGCTTTTTTTTTTCATAGGTAACTAATTATCTATTTTCCTCGTGTGTGTGTGTGTGTGTGTGCGAGTGCGTGCGTGCATGTGTGTGTGTGTGTGTGTGTGTGTGTGTGTGTGTGTGTGTGTCTAAGTAGTAAACTGAATGCAAACTGAAAATCATCTAACGCCTATGGACAACAAAAGAAAGCTACAGTAAATATTTTTAGTATACGCGACTTCAGTAAAGCGGATGTAAACTTTGTGCTGTTTTGCATTCAGCAGAAACTAGAAGCATTAAAATTGTGAAAGAAGAAAAATTTTAATTGCTTAATATTCCATACATCAAGTAAAGGACAAAAGAAAGACGTTTAACTATTGAAAAAAAAATTTAGAAAAATTTTCAAATCGAATAAAATAGTTCTTCTGTCCAATATACTTTACACTAAGTTTCTATTTTGTTAAGCGAAGTGATTGAGCTGTTTTTCTGCCCACTAAACGTATCTCCGAGGATGTACGCTTTAGCTGTCTACTTCGTACCTTATGCTTCAATCTCAGCAGCTGGTTATCTTTTCCTGGGATAGAGACTGAGATTGTTGGAATAACATCAGACACAGCTAACTAGATCCTCTTCTTTTTAACGCGTGAACACCAGTATAAGAGAATTCTGTTCCCCGTGTGGGTTTCGGGCCCCGTTGGGGGGGGGGGGGACAAGAACAGACCCACTACCTTCTGATCAAGCATGTCGCTCGAGTCGACTAACTAGAGACAGTGCATCTGTCCGAGCGACATGTAACACATAGATGCACACAAATAAGCCAGTAAAATGAATGCACACGCACAACTCAGACCATGGCACAAAGCCTAAGACCACATGGATGAACAACCAGGACTTTACAGCCGGTGAACGAAGAAGAAGAAGAGGAATCGTCTCTGTTATAGTCAATTGTTAGATTCATATTCCCTTCACTTCCGCTGAATAGAAATAGCTTTTAATTACTCCCGATTTAGTTGTTCTTTTATAAGTTAGAGAAAAGAAAGGGTTCAGTGTATTGCATATGCACGCCTTTATTTCAATTATTTTCATGACTAGGTTTCAGGTACACCGTTGCTTGTCACTATTCGGTCAAGGTTGGTGCAACTTAATACCCGTTCCGCTGCCTCATTACATTTATGAACGTGAGCTGCTAGATTGTCTTCCCCTTTAGTTAAATCATTACTTTAGTTTTCTGCATCCCTCTGGCCATTTGAGTTCACTGTATTGAGACTAAAGTACACAATCTATTAAAAAAAACATTGCTAACCTGTCTAATTGTAGCCAATCCGTAGTCTCTGTGCCGAATCATTTTATATATATATATATATATATATATATATATATATATATATATATATATATATATATATATATATATATATATATATATATATATTTTCGGCCATGTTATGAGAAGAGGGAAAATAGAAAATGTTGTTACCACTGGAAAGATCTGTGGAAAGAGGAATAGAGAAAGACAACGAGAGAAGATTCTTGGCAGTCTTGTTGCATGGCATGGAGGTTTGTCGGCACACGAACTGACACATGTTGTTGGAGATCGCAGATTGTGGAGAGGTATGATCGCCCACGCCAGTCGACAAGGCACCTGATAATTATATATATATATATATATATATATATATATATATATATATATATATATATATATATATATATATATATATGTGTGTGTGTGTGTGTGTGTGTGTTTATGTGTGTGACTGTTTATATTATTAAACTAAGGACCGCTTTCCATACTTTCAGGCGTATTCAGCATATATTGCTAGATCCATATTTTATAGACCAATCGGCACTTGATGGGTCACCATGCCGGCCGTCTTTACTTCCCGAGACTTTACCTAATACTCACTCATGCTGGTCGACCAAGGTCATTTTTGAAAAAAGCCTCTCTCCGCCAGGAACCGAACGTACGACTCTTCCGATTCAGGGCCGAGGGTCTAGCCGCTAAACTACGACAGCTCCCAGTATATATATATATATATATATATATATATATATATATATATATATATATATATATATATATATATATATATATTATACACCACACACACACACACACACACACGCACACACACACGCACACATATATATATAGCTTTTGATAATAGTACATTAATCAGGATTATATCGCATAACGTATTTTAGGTGTACCAGTTTTTGTTAAGGATAGATGGTCTGGACAGTACGTTACTAGCAGTCTGCTGCCTTCGCTTTTCATCTTACTTTTTTTTTAAAGTCTATCATTCGTCCCAACAGAAAGAAAACTGCAGGGGAGGGAAGGGGTGAGGAAAGAGTTCTCCACCCCTACCATTCACATTTGTAGATAAAAAGGAGGCGCTAAGGCGCATGATTTTAGATCAGGCCCCTTTGATCTATTTACATGAATTATCTTT
>CAJHNH020001409.1:32500-50000 GCA_905116865.2 Candidula unifasciata | reverse complement strand
GTGCCCAAACTGCATTTTTAATTTAGCTGGATATTTCTGGAGAACTAAATTGCAAACAAATTAGACATAATTAGTTCCATCTTATGTTTAACTGTCAGGTTCACCCCTCACCCCCACCCCTCCCCAGTATTTTCCTTACCCACAGTGTTTATTTACTCAATTAAACACACACACACACACACACACACACACTGGTCATTTTCTACGCAAGGGCGCATCAGGCATACGATTGGGCACTCTATGAGTAATGCGTAGGATGACCATAAGTCCCCGTTTTTTCCTTTTCAGATTTGTACAGAAGGCACTGTCGGTACTCGCAAAAAACGCCTATTGTCTCGTTTTATAAAAATCTAAGGAATTAACTCGCCAACAGAGCATACACTTACAGTTATATCTGCAGACAGGATTAGCTTTTAAAGGTTAGATACTTTTAGCAATTCATATGTGTTGATGCAAATTTTCATTGTAGCATTTTTTCGGTGCAATTAAAGAAGAAAGACATGGAGGTAGGGTTAATCTGACCTGCTTGGGATAACATTTTTTTAGCTCTAAATATTAGTGGGATGTCCCGTTTTCAGCTCAAGATATTAGTTGGATGTCTCCTTTTCATCTCAAGATATGATGGTTACCCAAGTGACGTGGTTAACGAATGGTATTGCTAAAACTATCATGCAAAACTCGAGGAACGAAATATCGGCTCTGGATGTGAAATTCTGCAAAACAGTTAAGCTGGATCTTTTAGTATTATATGCTAGGTACTCCTTCGCCAAACGTCGACCATTAGCTGCATAAACATTCTCAGAATACCATGAACAAAGAAGACAAGTAATACTGACATACTATCAAAATTCAAGACCAAAGAGAATTCGCTGGTAAACAGCATCTTGTCTGAGTCACTGAAGTATTTTGTGCTATAGCAATCGCCACGGCGGATTAGAAGGAAAAAACAATAATAACAGTAGGCTTGGTACCAGGAAAGGCAGCCTCCGTGATGTAGCGGCTAGACGCTCGCCAGCGGATCGAAAAGTCGTGGGTTCGGGTCCTGACGGAACCGAACGCTTTACATAAATGGCATTGGCTTCCAGGTCGACACAGTCTTCAGTGGGTACCAGGTACATTTCATGGGAAGTAAAGGCGGCCGGCCTGATGTTGACCACATCACTCACCAAGTGCCGATCAGTCTATAAAATGTAGGTCTAGTCCTATATGCCCAATGCGCCTTAAGGCGTGGGAAAGTGTCTTTAAGTATGGTACCGGGAAAGAGGGGCAGGGACCCACCAGCACGAAGGTGGGCTCAGTTTATAAGTGACGCCTTGGGTAGAGAAGTGCCCGAGACAGCAGAGCTGGCAGACCGTTAAGTTGAGTTGAGTTGAGTCAAAAATTGACATCTCAGCATTGGGGCGCATTCGCATGCATGATCCGTCCTCATCTTCAGCAGCCAGCGCAGAGTTCCAATACTGAGGGTACAGGTCACAATCTGATTAAAAGTCCGTCTTGCCTTTCCTTTGAGTGTAGTGAGCCGGCCAGACCCTCTAGTTACACCCAGGTGATTTATTCTCTCCAGGCCATAATAATCTTCTTTCTCTACTGATTCCGTTGCTTGTTCCAAAAGGGCCTTGACTACGTCTGCCTTGTTATGTATCAATTCACCACCTAGTGGCAGACCGTGATGAGAGCGACGTTCTGTAAAACATTTTCTATATGATGATTGTGTTGTCAATGTTGATTTATATGTTCACTTTTTAATAAGTGTAGTTGTTGTTGTTATTTTATAATTATAGACTGCCTTTTATTTCATTCAAACATAATCAAGTTGACATTTTCATGATTTAAAAAAAAAAAGTAAATTTGGCAGGCTCGACCAATATATAAATACTGTAACACAATACCGTCCAAATAATTAACGTTAATGCATTTTGTGGGTTGTTCAAATTTAGTCGAACAAATCGTTATGGTTTCCTGTCCGCAAACCGGATTATTTAAGTTTAGCCTTTAATAAAATTAAATTGAAGGATTCCAGTTTGTAAATCATGATCCCTACTTTTAAAAAGGTGCCGGCCTAAAGACATTTGTGGCAAAAGTAAGCTAAACTAATTACATATTTGGCATTGCATTAAAATATTAATAGTATAAAGGTTTAAAGGTTTTGAACAACGGATCGTCATTCTGGCACACGGGTAGTAACCCACGAGTACTCCGTTCTTCTTCTAACTAAAGTCCGAGTCCGAAGAAACTCAGCACAGTGCACAGGTTTTGTAGCATCGGCGAGGATACTGAAATACTTTTGAGTAGATTTTTTGCTCAAAATTTTGCCCGGGCAGCGCCGTTAGGCTACTCTTTTCTATTTTCAACTGCCGAGGGATTTGTTACGTGCGCAACGATGAACACGGGCGTCCGATTTCACTACACAGAGACCCGGGAAAATTACTAGAAGTCAAAGTCCATGTGAAAACAACCACAGCCCTTATCAGGGATTGAACCCGGAACCTTTAGCAGTCGAGGTGGGCACAATGTCTCGTTACCACGCAGCCTCCCTAGTAATAGTAAAAACATACTGGTGGTGTCATTGTGCGATTATAAGTAAGAATAAACTCACAGGGAGCAAGTACAGCGGGGATCTACAGTCATCAGTAGAAATTATCCTCTTTCGACACACGTTTCGGCCCACGATTCCTAAACGTATTCGGAGGTGGGCCCACCTGAGTTCATGAAGCTCAGGGCTGCTTCCCCGCTGCACGGAATTACCGGATGGTGTTACACTTTCGGCCAGAGACAAGACGACTTAGTGGTTTCGAAGGAGGTACTGTGAGATAAGAAGCCGCCACGGCAGCGTAATTAGAACAGTCCGCATGCCTGGACGACCGAGCGACAAGCTTACTTTGGTTTACCGGACACACGTTGGACTTTTATTAGCAGTTGGCAGAGGGACACTGGCAGACAATTCGTACACGATGGATTTTCAAAGGGATAAGAAACTCTTTTCCACTAGATACCCGGACCAGCTCACCGAGGCCCGTCCCCTACGTTGTTGCGCTGCGTCCAAAGCCAGCTGGATGCCCTTTCGGCCACCTCACCAAGTTTTTTGAGTGCCCGTTTCCGTTCATTACCGCGCAATCCTAACTCTTTTACCACATTGTAGAGCGAAGTGGAAACGAGGCCTCTCGCTCCCACTTCGACGGCAAATACCCGCACTGTGTAAGCCTCGTTTCTCCTCAAACCGGCTGCTAAATCACTGTATTTCTCGAGCTTATACAAATGATTCTCCTCCATCCGCGACTCAAACGGGACCGTCAACTCAATCAGGATGAGTTGCCGTTTTTGCGCAGAATGGAGAACGATGTCCGGTCGCAGGCCGGTTTTACGGATCAACTCGGGATACCGTTCATGTCCTGGCAGATCAACCGCCAGTAACCAGTCCCTCGCAGAGTCTAGCACCGATGGAGCGAATGCGTGTGCAACTGCTGATCTGTTGGTGACTTATGCTACCATCGATGGTGAACTGCATTTCTAATGTCGGACTGTTTGTGTCTGCACTTCGGATGGCTGCTGTATGCTTTTAATGCCTGTGTATGCTAGATATGCTGAGACAGCAGTTTGTCATTCTTTGCACAAGGGACTGTGATTGACATTCTGTGTGTTTTTCGATGGCACAGGAGCGGAGCAACTATAGAGTGACCCGTTTCCTATGAAGCTGAAACTAAGATTACCAGATTACCAGTAAAAACATGCCCCGCGTGTCATATCGGGCACACGAAGCTATCAACATCATCGTCAAAATCATCATCATGTGGTGACCTTGTACGACACAAAGGGCTCTAAGTCTAGCCCTTGACTGTAGCTTCTTCTGTGCAGTCCATTTGAATATTATGCTTAAAATCCAGTCCAGCCACTTTGGCCTCTCGACAACGTTCGTCCCAGAGTTTTTCCTGGCTCTCCTCATCTCCTACCATCGATTTGTTTCCTGTGCCAGTGCCTATTTATTGATTCTCTGTCCACATCTTTATGGTAATGAACTTAACCACCGCATGTTTCTAACATTCTGAAAGCAAACTTAGTAATTATTGAACAGCTAAGTATTCTGCATATCTGGCCATTGCTTTCCGCGGAGCGGCTTTCACCAGCAACTCTGATACATGCATCTCTGCAATGCCCACCTCTTGGTTGGTTAGTTTGGCAGAATGTCTGGCCCCACACTCAAACCTCGTCCTTTCTTATCTGGGCTTGGGACCTGCGACGAGATATTTTGTGCTTTAACCATGTTTTGTAGGCTAAAAACTAGTCCCTAGATAGACGATGTGGTCATTATAATGCCTGTCGTCTTTAAGTTCCATTAAATTTTCTTGAAAGAATTCAGGCTGGATTGACCTAAAATCAAAGCTCAGTTGTAAAAATCAGTCACACTGCGCATTGTAAAACCTTTATGCAAGTAGACAATCGTGTAGCGACTTTTCTACTTTGTCTTCTTAGTATTAGTAGTAGTTGTTGTTGTAGTAGTAGGAATAGTGTTGGTGGTGGTGGTGATGATGCTGGTAGTGGTGGTTGTGAGTAATAGTAGTTTAGAAGCAGCAACAGTAGCAATGGCAGTAGCAGCAACAGCAGTAGCAGTAGTGGTGGTAGTGATGGTGGTGGTGGATTACCAAGATAGGCACAGGAAAAGGAAACAGTTTTACTTCGGAAAGCAAGAATGAACAAGATAAATCTAGGGCATAGGTTGTTGAGAAAAACAACATAAACATAAATATCTGGGCAACAAATAATGATAATATAGGCAGCTTCATTGTAATTAAAATATCAAATCAAATAAAACTATTGTGTTCAGACGTGATAGACAGTTTTTACTTGAGACTGTAAGCGTTAGCTGCGTATCCTTTACATGTCATTGCAGAACCAACATCTACACTTGTTGTCTGTTCTGGTTTTAGTAAGCAATTTTACGTTCAGGATTTTGCCACTGCTACTAAACGGTCAGATCTCGATACAGATGTCGAAATCAACGTAAGGCGATCTGTTGCCACGTCGTTTGCAGCTGGAATCGAACAGTGTACCTCGGAGTTACAAAGCGTTTTGACAACGCCTACGCCACAAATGCTGCCATGCTTCAGACTAGGAGCCTGAAATAATTGAGATAATTATATGTAAATTTTAGTAACGATCTGTTTCTTGTTTCAACCTACGCCCGTAGCAATACAACACACACGACTCAGACTCGGCTTCTGCCAGTGAGTGCATCGGCGTGCACAACAAGTGTTTAAGTGATATTAAATTATTCCCGATCAAATTTCAGAAGTTCGGGTGGGAAAAAATCAGGGATTCCGAAGTTATTTCACGCTGCATACCTAGTACCGTGGCTGTAAGTTTAAAACGCCACAAACATACCCACATACAGTTACAAGCATCATATGTGGTATTTTATGTTTGTTTTGAATGCAAAATATTGGATGCATTACTGTGGAACAACACGTGGTGGCCCTCCAAGACCAGAGCACATAATTGTTAAGACCTATCTATAGCTCATAACTGTTGTCCTAGAGAGACTCCCTACCATATCCTGGACAAAGTAGGTAGGATTGACGTTTCCTTGAAAGATGGAGTGCATCTGTCTAAGAGCAAAGAGCCAACAGTCTGTATAGAATTAAGCCATATCTGTTATACAGATGTGCACGTTTGACTCAAGTTATGGAACAAGGCCAAAGTCCGGAAATTGACGAACAACCAGAACGTTTCCCTGCAGTGTAGTCTGCAGACTGTTAACGCTAAAGAGAAGAACACCCTCGTAATCCCAGTTCCCACCTAATCCAGAATGGTTTTTATCGTTAACTAATATTCTCTTTACGTTAACCAGCTCTAAACTGAGGTGGAAAGTTTTGATTGTTGATCCAATTCTGGACTTTTATCATCTTCTAAAACTGGAGCTGTGCGTTCAAAGCTGGTACTTCCTCAGTTACATCGTAATTGTTTCTCTAATAGCATTTCTGTTTTTTTTTTTTTTTTTTAATTTTTTAAGGTATTGTTAAATAATCACTTTCTTCGCTTACGAACATCGTCATAATTACCTCTGGATTTTCTTTAGGACTCCAATATAATAATTGTAGCACACTTCGCTAGCTCGGTAGCACAAGTGAGCATTTAAATGTGTGCCTGCCATATCACAAACACTATAAATATTCATTTATAAATGGTAAAAGTATCTGGTAATTTGCAAGCCACTAGTTGACTGGGAATATGCTGCTCGATAGATATTTGTCTACATCAAAGGGCATTCAATAGGTGATGCAGTCAACATCACGCCTGCCACCTTTACTTCCAGAGATATCTTCATGTAACCACATCAGCTATCGAGTAAACGACTTGTCTATAAAATGTGAATCTAGAATTATATAGCCGATATTTTACTAGCCCGAGAAAAATGTTATTTACATTAATTACTTTTTTTTTTTAACTTAACGCCTACATACAACTAACAGAGTTCCTAAAAAAAAACTGTTAATACAGTAATCGCCTAGCAGTGAAATGGATCTACGTGTACGAAATTTGCTGTCTTTTAATACACTACGGTAGCAATGTGTTGCGTGGACTTTTTAAAATAACAATGGGTATGAACATTTAAATAATCAATTTAATCAGACAAGAAGAGATGCACACAAGTTTCATGTTAAGATTTCTGAAGTTACTACAGATGCTCAAAGAGATTTCTGTTAGCCTCCAGAAGCTTACTAGTGAGGCGAACTGCTGATTGGGTGACCTTTTTCAAAGTGTCCAGTGTGATTGCTGCACATGCAGTTACAATTTCTCTCTGAAGAAGGGCCAATGTGGCCGGTTTTCTGCTATGCACGACATACTATGGTGTACCCATTGGGAAAAGACAAACGTACATGTGCCATATTGTGTTGTTGACTACACCCGTGTCATTTTGTTGCTAGCGTCATGCTGTTTACCTAATCTTTTTTATAACTCTCATAAAGCTACAGTAATGCGATATAGCCATGGTGGAATATGTCACGTAATGACGACCGTTTTAAAGTTTTAAACTAGTAGCCTCCATGGAAATAAGTATGCATTTCAATGGTGATAGATTATTATTTATGGATTTTGTTGTTGTTGCCATCTCTGTGTGTCCTCCCCCACACAAGGTATATGTGTATCAACATAATATATGCACGTCATCTTATAAAAAGAAACAGATACACGCTTTGGGAACCAATGGATAAAAAAATCGCAACAATGTATGCAAAGCTATAAATGTGAACCAGAGAAAAGACCTCGTTGTAAAAATAATCTACCAAAACACCAACTGCGATAAGTTATAAACATTGCACATATGTGCATTTCACCCATTTGAACAGTCAGGAGAAATGTTCATAATACTTGTCATTAAACCGATAACAATGTTTTTTTTTTTTTTAATACTCGTCAGATGTTTCTTTTGTTGTTGTTCTTTCGAATAAACTATAATGTGTCAAAAAAATTGTTATAATGTATTGCGTTTTCCGCCTCCATTGTTGACTTTTTCAAGTGTTTATAAATATGTTCTTTTGTTAATTAGTATTGACTTTGGGGGAAACTGTTTTTTTTTTTTTTTAAATAATTGTGCATTCGTGTTCTTTTTACTATAATAGCTTCGTGATCAGTTTTTGTTTGTGTGTTCTGTTACTTCCTGTTAATATTTTCTCTACCAACGACAACCTCCTACTGTTTTAACAGTCGAATTGGGTGTTCACCGCTGTCCCGCTTTCAATTATTCTAACACAGCAATTGCCATGAGATTATGCAATTATGACTCACAACATTGACTGCACATTGAGAAAGCAATCATTTACACACACAAGCTTTCGGGCCAGGAACTGTACAGATGTTAGTATTGAAGTGATATTTATATCTAAAGGTAAACACGGCTGTTGGTGTACTATCCCCTATACTATGTCTGTAATTTAAAAAAAAAATGTAGTTGTATCGTTGCCGATTGTTGAATGTTCTTTATATTTTCTTGTTAGTGTGTTGCGTACATGTCCTAATGACGCCAAATGCCAGTCTTTTATTTTATTGCAAAATGTGTACACGCCGTTCTAACATTGACGATCGTAGTACTTTCTGTTGTATTCTTTTGTGGATGTGTTGTGTGCATGAGGATTGACTGGCCGGTGAATAAGAACATTTGACTGTCATTCGGGAGACCAGGGTTCGAATCCAAAGTACCGTTGGGGGATTATTTGTATGTGTGTGTGTGTGTGTGTGGTCTAGGAAAAAAATATAATCCTGACCTGTACATTTCGTGACGACAGCCCTAGCTACGTGGTCTTAAATCCCTAAACTTAAAGACGGTCTATTGATTACACCCAAAAAAAAATAGCAGAAAGATAAAAACATAAAGTGGTAGTCCAGTTAAGTAATAGTTTTGTGTAGTTGTTGGACTTACACAGTGGATGCATTGCGCATACAAATAGACGCTATCACATTCTTGGTAAAGATAATTTTTATGACACTGAAGAGGAAGAATTGCAAAGTTGGGAATCATATACAGTCCTTAACTCTAATATAAAGTATGTATAGTATCGACAGATACCAGCAATCGTCTCCAATAATGTAAAGTATCGATTCATTGTTGCTAGGAGGGGTTTTCCTGGTTCAAAAATATAAAGCCCTAAACAAATATGGCTCTAAAATGTATGTGGTGTAACTAATATTCCCGCATAACTGCGCAGTGACCTTGAGCTCAATTCTCCAATAAGCCACACGGTTAAACTTTCTCCGATTGTTTCGGCTGTAGGGTCAATGTAGCCTCACAAAGTGGGGACAAGAGATATCTGGAAGTAAAGGCAGCAAGTAAATAGATAGACAGAGAATTATCAGACTTGTCCCGTATAGCCTCATAAAATCGAGGCATACTATCTACATTGCGTTTAAAAAAAAAAATAGTATATACATTAATGGGCACACGTGTGGAGATTGTGTGGAAACCAGTTTGCATGTTCAATGATGCCAGGGGATTATTTTGACAGCCTATTCCCCATTCAACGAAAAAATCTGCAACTCATGAGAGACTTATGCTGAGATGACCACCTAAGAAGTAAAACGTCTATACGAGCAATTTGATGTACTGAAAAGTTCCACTTTACTTAGTTTTCTCCAAGTTACTGTGGGCATGCCCCGGGAAGTAAAGGCGACCGGTGTGATGCTGACCACGTCCCCCATCTTGTGCCGATATGTCTATAAAAATATAGGTCTAGCCCTATATGCCCTATACGCCTAATGGCTTGGAAAAGGGTCCTTTACTTTTTTTTTTACTTACTCTAGACATGCTAGACTTTTTCAAGTGTTTATAAATATGTTCTTTTGTTAATTAGTATTGACTTTGGGGGAAACTGTTTTTTTTTTTTTTTTTTAAATAATTGTGCATTCGTGTTCTTTTTACTATAATAGCTTCGTGATCAGTTTTTGTGTGTGTGTTCTGTTACTTCCTGTTAATATTTTCTTTACCAACGACAACCTCCTACTGTTTTAACAGTCGAATTGGGTGTTCACCGCTGCCCCGCTTTCAATTATTCTAACACAGCAATTGCCATGAGATTATGCAATTATGACTCACAACATTGACTACACATTGAGAAAGCAATCATTTACACACACAAGCTTTCGGACCAGGAACTGTACAGATGTTAGTATTGAAGTGATATTTATATCTAAAGGTAAACACGGCTGTTGGTGTACTATCCCCTATACTATGTCTGTAATTTAAAAAAAAAAATGTAGTTGTATCGTTGCCGATTGTTGAATGTTCTTTATATTTTCTTGTTAGTGTGTTGCGTACATGTCTTAATGACGCCAAATGCCAGTCTTTTATTTTATTGCAAAATGTGTACACGCCGTTCTAACATTGACGATCGTAGTACTTTCTGTTGTATTCTTTTGTGGATGTGTTGTGTGCATGAGGATTGACTGGCCGGTGAATAAGAACATTTGACTTTCATTCGGGAGACCAGGGTTCGAATCCAAAGTACCGTTGGGGGATTATTTGTATGTGTGTGTGTGTGTGTGTGGTCTAGGAAAAAAATATAATCCTGACCTGTACATTTCGTGACGACAGCCCTAGCTACGTGGTCTTAAATCCCTAAACTTAAAGACGGTCTATTGATTACACCCAAAAAAAAAAAATAGCAGAAAGATAAAAACATAAAGTGGTAGTCCAGTTAAGTAATAGTTTTGTGTAGTTGTTGGACTTACACAGTGGATGCATTGCGCATACAAACAGACGCTATCACATTCTTGGTAAAGATAATTTTTATGACACTGAAGAGGAAGAATTGCAAAGTTGGGAATCATATACAGTCCTTAACTCTAATATAAAGCATGTATAGTATCGACAGATACCAGCAATCGTCTCCAATAATGTAAAGTATCGATTCATTGTTGCTAGGAGGGGTTTTCCTGGTTCAAAAATATGAAGCCCTAAACAAATATGGCTCTAAAATGTATGTGGTGTAACTAATATTCCCGCATAACTGCGCAGTGACCTTGAGCTCAATTCTCCAATAAGCCACACGGTTAAACTTTCTCCGATTGTTTCGGCTGTAGGGTCAATGTAGCCTCACAAAGTGGGGACAAGAGATATCTGGAAGTAAAGGCAGCAAGTAAATAGATAGACAGAGAATTATCAGACTTGTCCCGTATAGCCTCATAAAATCGAGGCATACTATCTACATTGCGTAAAAAAAAAAAAAAATAGTATATACATTAATGGGCACACGTGTGGAGATTGTGTGGAAACCAGTTTGCATGTTCAGTGATGCCAGGGGATTATTTTGACAGCCTATTCCCCATTCAACGAAAAAATCTGCAACTCATGAGAGACTTATGCTGAGATGACCACCTAAGAAGTAAAACGTCTATACGAGCAATTTGATGTACTGAAAAGTTCCACTTTACTTAGTTTTCTCCAAGTTACTGTGGGCATGCCCCGGGAAGTAAAGGCGACCGGTGTGATGCTGACCACGTCCCCCATCTTGTGCCGATATGTCTATAAAAATATAGGTCTAGCCCTATATGCCCTATACGCCTAATGGCTTGGAAAAGGGTCCTTTACTTTTTTTTTACTTACTCTAGACATGCTGCTTGCTTGCTTTAAATCGTTTTTTTTTTTTCTTTGGTAACTACCGCAAATACGTAATAGGGAAAACTAAATGTTTGTTTACATTTTTTTTAATACCGCAAATACGTCATAGCGAAAACTAAATGTTTGTTAACATTTTTTTTTTTTTTTTAATGCTTAGAAAAACATGATTATTAACAGGCTGTCTGCCACATTTCAACAACTGTTACTGAGTTACCGATCTTTAAAGTTCAACAGGACTTCTGAATGAAATACAACTCTAAAATGCCTGTATGCTTCACATATCATATGACATGCATTCATCGTTCCTTAAGACAACAGTTTTTGTAAGCGAAATGTCCTGTACGCAACGTGCCCGCTGCTGCAGCGAATGGGCTTTATTTCTTAACCGGGAAAAGCCCTTCCTGGCGAACCCTTGCAAGCGTATAGACGTCATACTGAAAACATTTGACAGATTGGAACAATACGCGTTAGATGTGAAATGACATTTGTATGGGTCTAAATTTGCAATAGACAGACGGAAAGACAGAGGAACAAATAAACTTATGGACGGAAAAATAGAAAAATTGAGTTACAAATTATGGCAGATAGATACACAGACAGATAAACTTCCGACCCATAGACCTACTCACCAATCCACCTAAGCAGCCACCAACTGACAGACACACAGTCGGACTGACTGACTGATCGATTTGTATGTTGACTGATTGGTAGGCAGATATTCTTTCTCCCATAGCTGACTTGTTCTGATAATTTCTTAATCATGATTTCTAGCCACGTATCTACACATCAATGTACAAGACATCACAATCTTGTAACAAAGACTCCATCTGCGTGCCAAACATCGGATGCTACAAATTCTTTACTACAGCTCATCGTCAGTTCTCTTTATGCCTAGTGGCGCATGAGGCTTGAGAGAGGACTTTTCTTACGCTCCTTTCGTGTGCAATTTTCAGTGCAGTTTACCATTGTCAGAGATGCCGCATCTAGGTCACTCTCCATCGTTCGTCTCCATGTTGTTTTTGGGCGTCCCTTTTTCTCTTTCCGGTATTCATATGATAGCTGTTTTGGCAGGCAAATCAGGATTCATTCTCATAACGTGGCCAAGCCATTTCCTTCTTCTCTTGGTTATCATACTGTCTAGAGGTTTTTTTTTTTTTTTTTTAATGACTTGAAGTAGTTTAGTGTTTGAGATTGTATCTGGCCAGAACATTTTGATATCTTGTCTACATCTTTGTGTGCATTTACAACAGCTACCGGGGTAAAATCCTGCACCTTTTAATAATAATCACCTGGGCGAATATTCTGGATGAAACTGCACTTTTCGCATTGTAATATTTGAAAACCCAATTCTGGATTACATACGAAGACAGCAAGTGAAATGGTTTGCCCACTTAGAGCGAATGCCTTGTGACACCATACCATGCAAAGCATACATGGAAAGAGAAGAAGGAGGTAGACCAAGAACAACATGGAAGGATAATATCAGAGAAACTCTACAACAGCACGATGTGCCTATGGTCGAGGCGGCTAGAAGAGCTAGAAACAGAACCTTATATCTCCCTCGACACCCACAGCGGTAAAAGCGGAAATGAAAAAGAAGAATATTTGAAATGTTATCTATCCGTTCATCATCATTGTCATCATCATGTGCCACCGTCTCTTTCGGAGTTTTGAGTCATATATTTTGTGAACGTGTCTTGATAATATCATATTGTGCCCAGTCATTTATTTCTTAGTCTCATTGTTTCTATTTGCTTGTTGACAATTTAAAACACGACCATTAAACAAAAACATTATAATAGCGCTGACTACCTCATACAACGGCTCCGATAAATCCTTTAGAAACCACTAAAATAGAAAAGCCAGTTGTCTTAGAAACATAACATTTATATTTATATTCATAATATGTACATATATATGTGTGTATACACACACATATATATAAATATATACATATTTATATATACATATATATGTGTGTGTTTGTGTGTGAATGTATATATATATATATATATATATATATATATATATATATATATATATATATATATATTATATGTAGTATAGGTATGGTGAGGAAATGAACCCATGAGGTACGGACGCATACAAAAATTCTGTTAGCGTGACACATTACATACTCTGCTTCACTCTACTGAGCCACCGAATATAATTCTGTGTGCTACGCTTGGCACGGGTGCCCTATATTGTCAACGTCTGGTCTGACATTTCACATACCAGCGGCAGTGCAAGTGCACAAGTTTGTCAGGCTACTAAATGTGCCTCGATTTACCAGCACTGATGGTGAGCGTTGGTTTGTCAGTGTGTTGGAGTTGCTTCTCTGCCGGCTTAGAGATTCGATAGTCCAGATGTAATCTCAATCAGTTGCTTTTCTTACGCCCCCCTTGTTCTCATTCCTCCCCTAACAGCCGGTATTAGGGAATGCTGCAATCTAATGTTACTGTAATTAACATGTGGATGGTGGGCTAGTGTGTTTCATTACTTGCACTGTGAAGGAAATATCCTTTATAATATCAGTAATCAGATACGTCCATTTGCTTTTTTCTTTTCTTTTATAATGCTTCAGAGTCTAGTTAAACTTCTGCCATTTGTATTGCTAATTATTTTGTCTTTTCCTTTATTATTTTTTTTTTAAATATATATTTCTCTTTTCTCTTTTTTTTCTTTTTCTACATGTATGTTTGCCTATTTTTCTTTCTTTCTGTCTGTCTTTCTTTCTTTCTTTCTTTCTTTCTTTCACCTGCTGCTCCTTCTTTTCATCCGCTTCATCTTCTTTCTCCACTGCAGCCATAGGCAGCGGAACTTGGGTGCTCATGGATGGGGCGTCCCGCCAATTTCCCGCCCCCTCCCCCAAACAATATAAAAAAAAGAGGAGTAAGAGATGCTATTTCACTGTGCACACAAATTCTCTTTAGAAGTATTTGTTTATTTATTTCATATTATTAAGAGTTTATTGTTATATCAATGTGCTCTCATCAATTGGGTAATAACAACAATCGCCCCACACCCTCAAAAAAAATATTGAAAGGGACTAAAAATGTACTTATGGTATGATGCCAACGATCCAGTGCATCAATACCCCAACTGACACCGTTAAGGAGACATGCAAACATAACTATGACGCAAAAAAAAAAAAACGATTGCAAACTGCATATTCATACCAACACTGTGCTACCAGTGCCAGAGTTAGACATTATCAAAAATTAACCTCTGTGAAATGAGATGCTTGAGAAAAGCCGTAAACTTAACCATCAGCGACGAACAGACTGTAGGAACAACAACATGCACTAAATTCAATAAAAAGCAGCAAATCATATGGTCTGTTCGTCTTTTAGGAATGCACTTAGAACAACTAGCAACGCAGGCGCTACGCATGAAAGGGTCCTATATTAGAGAAAGGGGTCCTCCTAGGAGAGGCAAGGAGGACTTATGACATAAAAGAGCTTTTTCCTCGACACGGAATGACAATAGCCATTGCTGCCCGTCAAGCAATGGATAGAAAAACTGTTCCTCACTACGGCGTTTAACGGCAGAAATGGAAATTGGAAGAATCGGCCGTGGTTTATGTATTTCAAGAAATAAAACATTTGTATGCCTATTAGGTTAGCTGTCTACGACTGTGTTGGAATCGTTTCCTAGTTAGTCCGAGTTATAAGCTATTGTATGTATGATCCTAATAAAGGAATCATACAACAACGCCGACATTAGAAAACTCATACGACATGTTTGTTAAGGGCCGGTTGATCTCTTCTCCACCCCCCCCCCCCCATTATGAGGACCCCCCCCCCCCATAAACCACACAAGGCATTGTATTTCTTCATCACGGTTAGCAGTGAAATTTAGCGTCAAGGCTTTCTCATTAGATGGCTATAACATCGTTTCTGTTGCTCTATGAATTATTTCAGTGAGTTCAGTCCCTATTTGTTTTCTAATTGTATTTTCACCGTCAAATGAATTTTTAGCATTCTTCTATAAAACACATCTCTGACTGTGTTCTTTACTAACTTTCAATATATACAACCAAACGTTAAATAGAGTTCTATGTAACATTCGATAACTCCAGTCGTTAGATGGGTTCCAGCGTCCCTGCACACGCGTCAACACATACCTGCTCAGTTCTCCTTCCCGTGCCAGACAAAATGTCCTTTAGTTTCATTTGAAAACTAGGGGAAAACTTATCATGGTTTCGGTATATTTTAGCCTGGAGAGCGCATTGCCAAGAGTACTCACATGGGGTGAGATCTGGCGAATGACCCTGCTGCGACTGAGCTTTATCGTTCGTTCCGCGTACGATGTATTACTGTCTGGTGTCAACATGGTGAAGTTGTCTGTGACTAACGCCCCGACATGCCAGCTGTGCAGAGCGAAGCAGACGTTAGAACACGTTCTGTCCGCATGCAGAGAAGCCCTAGGTCAAGGCCGATACACCTGGCGCCACAACAAGGTGCTAAAAGAGTTTGCAGCTGTTGTGGACCAGGCTAGGATAAGGGCCAATGAGAGGGCCAGTCGTACTATCGTCCCCATACGTTTCCTCAAGGCTGGGCAGATTCACAAAGGTAGAATCAACAAAGACGCATACGCTCCATCTATGCTAGACTCTGCGAGGGACTGGTTACTGGCGGTTGGCCATGAAAGGTACCATGAGTCAATTCGGAAGACCGGCCTGTGATCTGACATAGTTCTAAACTCTGCGGAGAAACGGCAGCTCATCCTGATTGAGCTGACCGTCCTGTATGAGTCGCGTATGGACGAAAGCCATATGTACAAGTTCGAGAAGTACTGTGACTTAAAAGCCGATCTGACGAGAGACGAAGTGTACACAGTACGCGTCTTTGCCGTCGAAATAGGAGCGAGAGGTCTCGTTTCCACTTCACTCTACAGTGTGATTAAAGAACTAGGCTTACTTGGTAATGAACGCAAACGGACACTTAAACAGCTGGGCGAGGTTGCTGAGAAGGCCTCGAGCTGCTCTGGACACAACGAAACAACGTAGGGGACGGGCCTCAGTGAGCTGGTCCGGGTGTCTAGCGGAAAGGAATTTCTCATCCCTTAAAAGTCCATTGTGTCCAAATTGTCTGCCAGTGTCCCTCTGCCACCTGCTAACAAAGTCCAATATGTGTCCGGTCTACCAATCGTAAGCTTGCCGCTCGGTCGTCCAGGTATGCAGAGTGCTTTAATTTTGCTACCGCGACGACTTCTTATCTCACAGTACCTTCTGCAAAATCACCAGTTCGTCTTGTCCCTATCCGAACAACATCCAGTAATTTCCAGCAGCAGAGGAAACCAACCCTGAGCTTCATGAACTCAGGTGGGCCCACTCTCTGAAAATGTATAGGAGCTCGTGTGCCGAAACATTTGTCGACGAGAGGTTACTTCTACTGATGATTAGTAGACCCCTGCTGTACATGCTCCCCTGTGGAGTTTATTCTTATTCTTAGCGGATGCACTGTGCACAGTCTACATATAGCAGAACATACTTATACCTGTTCTGTACAAGGAAGAAAATGACTGACGTTTAAAATACAGATGTTGTGAGGTTGACTTTACTAATACTGCCTAAGTGGCAAGTCATATTCACTAGTGAAAAGAAAGACCTAACAGGTAGGCAGTGTCCAGGTCGAATCTCGAACACTGAAACATCCAAACAAATCAATGAATATGTAGTGTATTTAAATCACTGGATAATAAAATCACTGGACTGGGGAGATTGAGATGGTTCCGGATTGACACAGCGAATTGTTATGTCCACATATCCGTAGTTCATGCTCCTTGGGTCAGCTTCTACTTCTGGTTCAGAGACATTTCTTGGCAGAGTTAATCTGCTGGTCAGTCTTGACAATCTGACCCCTTTCAGTTACACCAGCAGCTCCATCTGGGGGGAAAAGTACAAACATGGTTAGCATTTGTGTCTGAGACACACAAAAAGGCTCGAAATGGCTGTTCCCATATGTGGTCAAGCATGGCATTTTTAAGTGCAGCAGTTTTTAGGAATTCAAGAGAATAAGCAGAAGAAATAAATCAGAATAAAATAACAATAATAATGACAGAATAGCAATTCATTCACCTCTGGTGTGTATCTAACACACTGTTCTGACTTCAGCTTTAACTAAGCTGAGTCAGTTGAGGAGGGAAAGCAAAATCTTCTTCTCCACTCAAACGCGTGGTGGGGAAGGCTGGCAGGAAGTAACTGAAAGGATAAGTAACAGTTCTCCCAGCTTCCAAATAGATATTTTTTCTCACTATTTTTTAATCAGATATTGCTACTATACAGAATTACTTAATAGGTAAGAAACCGTAATCCAAACCAACTTGGCACAGACAGTCCCAGCAAAATCTCGAAACTTGTATAAGTAAAGTAAAAATGCACAAGGCAGT
>CAJHNH020001409.1:0-27500 GCA_905116865.2 Candidula unifasciata | reverse complement strand
AAAGGCACCAATTCAAAGCAAACAGTCAGCATGCTTACAAAATAACTGAACTTTTTAAAACATACATTTACAAGCGTATCATAGACATTTTGCTCTAAGGAAGTCATCTCCATCATTAGTCTCCATGAGTTGTAGAGTTTTCATTGTATGCCGGATAATCTATTGAAAGAAATTACTACGCTTCGTGACACACGGGAATTTATTTCCACACGTGTGTCAGTTACTGAAAATTCAGTTTTTTAGGCTACACAAATTATTAGTCAAACAAAGATCAAAGGAATTTGCCTCTTAAAGAAAACATCAGCACCTGTGCAGTTGTAAATTTTAAAATAAGAACGATCTGAGAAATCTTTTGCCACATACAAAAGTTCATGTAAAGTGTACATTTGTTTTTGAGGTATTTTTTTAAAGTGTGAGGTCACAAGTTTTAAAATGCGCGATTGTACTACACTAAGCTAAAAGCCAAAGTCAGTTTAAAAAACTTCCTGATGCAGATTCGAACCCAAGACCTTCAAAAATGACGATAACTAGTGGTGATTTCCCATTTACCTATGTTTTTGGATGCTTCCAAAGTTGTAATTACTCACCTGATTGTAAAGTCAGTTTTCCCTCTCCCGTTAGCGCCCTTAGAACAGAACACAATTACACGTGGCATGTAAATACAACCACTTATCTGTCAACACATTATGCGGAGGTCCACAGGTGCAGCGATGATTTTAACGTACCTATGATATATTAGTTGTTTGTATATGAGTGTCTTTTTAGCATGTTGCCAAATATTATACCTGTAAACTGGCCGTTTTAGCTGGTATGTGCACTAAGCATGGAAAGCACATTTATCGTTGCATCACAAACATGCAGAAGAATTCGCTTTGAGACGTTTTCTCTGCGTTTTTTCTGTCTGTGTAAATTACCGTTACATTTGACAATTTGCATTATATATTTTCTCTGGCGGTTCAATTTATATAGTGAAAATGATTTTTAAAGGCGATGAAGGGCATTGTCAGGTTAAAACTATTGAACCTAAGGAGTTGGTTGAATGTTGAATTAGGAATCTGCATAACAGCACTCGGGACACCCCCATAAGCGCTCTGTCCCATTTTCAGCAGCAAGCGAAGAGTTAAAATTCTGATGGCACCAGTAACAGTCTGATTGTATATGTCGTCTCGCCTTTTCCCTACGTGTCGAGCGTCGGCAAGATCTCCTATTAACTCCTCGTAGTGCCATTCTCCTCAGACAGTAACGATTTATCTGTGCCTCAGCATTGTTCACTCTCTCTGAAAGGACCCTCGCAACATCCAGTTTGTCGTGCATCGGTTTACTACCAAGTGGTGCAGAACCGGCCTGTCTATCTGCCTGTTCATTTCCCAACACACTGGCATTACTTGGAGAAAATATCCCAAGGATGCTAACTACCCGGGACCTTTCAAGTGATGTTTGCCACTCTGCACGAAACATGCCTTTCTCCACCTTTCTCAACATACTATGTGAATCAATTTAATAGCGGCATGTGTGTACAGCTGATTCTCAAGACAGCAAAGGGCAACAGTGACTGCCTCCACCCCCATTCTCAAACTAGACCTTGTGATATTTTATACCAGTCTTTGTTGCACCAAGCGAAGCCTGTTCGCCTTCGCTATGAACCCCCATGCACTATGTCTGCCCCTCAACACAAAGCCATCTGTATATACAAACACATCACCTGGGCGGTAATTGTCGTGAATCATTTGTTGAACTTCTGATTCTGCAGCACCAGCTGGCCAGTCCTGCACTCACGTTCCAAAGTGAATAGAACCCTACACAAGTCTGAAACATGATCGGACACTTTGACCCACTCCTCGCCTCGCTTAAATTTATCAAGCCTGCACACATGTCCAATTGTGTCCTTAGCTTGCGCCATCTAAGATTTTTCCTCTTTTCAGTCTGTGATCCTTAGCTCTATCCGGGGTTTCATGCAGGAGGTACCTCTTGTCCGCAGCTACTCTGAGATATGACTTTGCTTGCAGAACTTTGAATCTATCTGCAATAAAAGGCGGTGCAAGTATATATCGTGTACATACTACCTAAGTATCTCTTGTACATCACAGGATTACCTGCATGGCTTCATTCTGTATGCGTTCAAGTTTCATCAGCTGACTCTTTGATATGGTAGGCATGCCTAGTCCAAAATCTATCACTGACAGGATCCCATGCTGGAACATTGTGAACAACATTCTTTGTTCCATGTCCATTGCTGCCATAATCTTGAGAGCATTGAGTCTAAAGGAGATGGTTTGGTCATAAAGAAGGTTTTCCACGAGGTTCCTTTCTCATGCTGATGTGCTGTTATGTGCCACACATGACTCGTAGTCTGTTGATCCATCTTGTGCAACTATTTTATTATCATGGTTAAAATTCAGTCCTAACCCTTTTGCTGCTCTAATTTAGGTTTGCCCTAATGTCTTTTGTGGGCATCCTTGTCACCTAAGTGTACCGTTTCCCATTTAAGTGCTTATCTGGTGATTCTCTATTCGCTTCTCCCCAGGATTTTCCCTGTGTTTGTGTTGACGCAAGTGATTGTCCATAAAGATATCTTTTTTCTTCGCCTTTTTATTTTTATTGCATCCCTTTTAATTTGTATCAGTTTCATTAGGTGTAAGGCTCAGAATGCATTAAACTTTTTTTCCACAGACTAAATGTTTCAAAATTAGTAACCATGAAAATGGGGTGTTCGAGAAATATTGAAGGCGTGACCAGAAGATATAAAATCAGGAATGAAGTCGTACAAGAATAAGTCGACACAAAACCAATTCTAAATTACACACAAAGACAGCTAATCAAATGGTTTGCCCACTTGGAGAGAATGCCTTCTGATGCTTTCCCATACACGGCAGATACCAAAAGAGGAGAGGGACGTTGAGCAAGAGGTAGACCAAGAACAAGATGGGAAGATAACATCAGAGAAACTCTACAGCACCCCGATGTGTCTCTGGTCGAAGAAGCAAGAAGTACACAACGCAGGACCTTATATCCTACATCCGAAGCGGTCAAAAGAACGTAAAGAATAAAAGACAAAGAAATGTTTCAACAACAAAAAACACATTGGTGCCTTATAAAAAAAAAAACTCTAACACTTAGATACAATAAAAACTGGACACTTCTGGCCGCTTTTGTGTGTCAGAGTTTATAAAAATCAATCAGTCAGGTACCGTCTCCTCTATGAAGGTTGGACGTAATTTATCTCCAGTGCACGCTGTCTTTATGACCAGACTTGTGACAGTTATGATCCGCTCAAAATTGGTGGCAGCCCTATTCCGGCACTCCGCTACGCAGATGACACAGTCCTCCTTTCGAACAGCGTAAAGGGGATATAAATTTTAATATTGTCTGTCAAAAGCACAGTGAAGATCAAAATCTGTTCTTGAATTCAAAGAAAACAAAAATAATGTCCACAGATAAAACTGGCTGTCACCCAAAAAATTAATGATGAAGAAATTAAAAATGTCACAAACCTTGAATATCTATGCTCTATAATAAACAACAATGGAGACTGTTTGACAGAAATTAAAAGGAGGATGGCCATAGCAATGCAAAGATTGAACAGCCTTAAAAGTGTATGGTTAAGCACCAGCAAGGAGATAACAATTAGAATTTTGAGAGCATGCATCTTCCCTATAGCTACATACGGATGTGAGTCGTGAACTATCTCTCTGTCCTTAAGAAAGAGAATAGGGGCTTTTGAGCTGAAATGCTATAGAAAGATTCTCATAATATCTTGAACAAAGAAGATGAGAAATACTGACATCTTAAAAGATCTGAACATCAAGGAAAATTGACTAATAAACAGTATCCTTTCTCGAAAGCTGAAATGTTTTGGTCATATCTAACGCCACGACTGAATGGAAAAATTATAGCAGAAGGCATGGTACCAGGAAGGAGGGGCAGGGGCCGACTGACACGAAGATGGGCACAGGATATGACTCCTTGAGTGTGAAAGTGCGTGAGGCGGGAGGACTGGCGAGAGACCGAGTTTCTTTCAGGCAGACTGTGATGAGAGCGACGTTCTGCAAAGGACCGGCTACATGATGATCATGTACGCTGTCTTTAGTCCTTCTGACTTGTATCGCTGTCTACCCGTTGCTCTCTTGCCTTCGACTTTTCCTTTTAGTATCTTTTTATTGATTTAATAATTATGGCTGAATTACATTCATGAGCGTTTCGATCAAGAACACATTTAAGCTTTACAGACAAGAAACAAAAGGGCTAGGAATAAATTCACGCAGACGGAAACTGCAAAGTATTAGTTTTACAAGAACAAAATCACGAGTGAACCAGTGGAATGAGCTAGCAAATGACATTAGCTGTAATCAAATAGAAAACCACATTACTACAGCTAAGTAATGATATGTCATTAAAATTTCACTGAAAGAAATGCGTGGGTTTTTCAAGAGAATCAAACATCTTTGGTGTGTTGGAGTATCTAAATGTTTCCTAGACAGAATTGTCAAGATAAAAAGATTGTTCTGGAAAATTACAAGAGTGGGAGATGAGGAGGAGGGGGAAAAAAGACTAGGTGCGGGGTGGGGGTGGGGGGGGGGGAGGGGGGACGGGAGATATAAGTTCACAGTATAATAAAGTAGATGCTAGCTGGCAGTTGTATTACAGTTTGTTTGTTTTCGTGACTGAATACAACATCATTTTTGTGTTCAAATATTTAAATCTGCCATTTTATATGTCTTCTTGTAACGAAATAGCCATTATGATGCATAACTTGTGTGGCTAATATGTACGATAGTCGTGAAGTTTATAGATCAAAAAAAATGGGAGATGCGCATTTCATTGCTGACAGTTTGACATCAGGGTTTTTTTTTTTTTTTTCAGTTAGCCATTTGGCCACATTTATTTAAACACACATATCTTTTCCATATGATAGAAACATTATCTTTGCAGTAGCCCTCATACATACCCGCAGTGGGTGAAATAGTATTAAAGTGAATTCAAATATAGCAGGGATTATCACAGCACTGATCAAATACTTCAAATTAAATTATGACAACTAGGTTTTGAAAACAGTGTGGCTATGCTTATTTTTATCTCTGTTTTGAAAAAAAAAAAAAATAGATGGATGGATGGATAGATGGTTGGGTGAGTTTAAAAAAAACCGACTAATTTCACCATACATTGCATTAGTATTTCAACCGACTTGGTTATACTTATCCACACAGGTCAGGCAGTAGTATATATATATATTAATGTAGTAGTTGGTGCAGCATGATACGGTGCCCGGATTAAAGCTTCTTATCAGACTGAAAGGGAGTTCTTTGAAGTGTCCTGTTGGATTGCTATCCAGTATGTCATTCTTTGAGTCGCAAGGGCAGTCAAATCTTCAGCTAGCAACTTGGAAAGAAAAATAGACGGGCAGGTGAATAGACAGGCCTAAACAGACAGTTAGATAAATAGACAGACAAACAATTCAGCTCAGCGTTTCAAGGAGCTCACCACGTCTGTACGGATCACTACTTACGTAATATCTTTATCTGAGTCCAGCGTTCAGCCATGGTTGTTTCCCAACTACGTTATACACGATATCTCTACTAAACATCCCTTGCCCCACAGAGTTGTTTCATAACTGTTACTTCATTGTGATATATGTGCACAACTCTCTGTTACTTCCAATTGTTACATTAACCAGTTGTTTCATAACTATACTTCATACATGGTATATGTACATCACTTCCTGTCTCAAATCCAGTTGTTACATTACTAGTTTTGTTTTCTTTCTGTTACTTTATGCATGATATATATACACGACTCCATCCTAAACATCCAGTTGTTTACATTAACAAGTTGTTTTCTAATCACTCCATTCAAGTTTGCTACATTATACATAATGCATGTACCATACTTCCTCTCCCCCACCCAGTTGTTACACTAACTCTTTATCTCTTTTTTTTCAACTAACATGTGTGATTAATATATGGCGATGATGATGATTATAACGAAAAGGATGAATGCAGACGTGGTTTTTTTAAATATTTTTTAATACTGACCATGTCCTCCTTTTGTCATCAAATTCGAAGCCTTTCGAACCACAGAGCTTACTCATGTGTCTCAGGAACTTTTATTTTGAAATATGTAGATCCAAGCATTTTAAATTTTAGAAGACCTGTTTAGGTGAGGGCCCGAAGACCGAATTCCGTCCCTGACGGATCTCCTTTTTCACCATAGCCCTGATTTACAACTTAGTTAAATAGCCCTGATTTACATCTTAGTTAAATAGCTCTGATTTACAACTTAGTGAAATAGCCCTGATTTACATCTTAGTTAAATAGCCCTGATTTACAACTTAGTTAAATAACCCTGATTTACAACTTAGTGAAATAGCCCTGATTTACAACTTAGTGAAATAACCCTGGTTTATTGTCGCGAATCGCGGTAGATAGATGCTTTTGTGATGAGTAGGAGTTTTGCTTTCAACACTTCACCTCCACTAGAGCACTTGAACTAATATCCGTGCTATGTTGATCTCAGACACAACCAAATTGGCTCGTTGAGTAAATAAAAAGTAGCTGCATTTGGTACCCACAGGAAAAGGAAAGGGGTTTTAGATGTCTATATTATTATAATTATTGAATTATTAGACAGGGCAGGTGACCCCTCGCGGTAAAGAATTATAATTATTATTGAACTCTCACCAAATGCTTTTCTATCTTAACAGTTTAATTAAACATGTAAGAACAGACACTTGGAATTACAAAAACTGATGCAGGATAGGACCATATATTTGATTTATTAACCTAGCAATAATTTAGATGACATGATATATATGTGCGTGTGTGTATCATCTCTCCTCCTCATATTTCTCATTCTCTCCAGTCTAGTCTGAAGGTCTTATGTCTCACACTGCCGTCTAACAAATCCTGCCTTCCCTTTCATGTTCTGTTATAATAGTTGACTTCCTAAGTCTGCTGTCCGTCTTCACTCAGACTTCCAAACTGGCTGACATAGTTTTTACACTTAGCGCATGTTATGTGCTGAACACCCAAAACATTTTATACGTGCATGATGTCCTAAATGTTATTTTCCCAGACAGTGAATTCTATACACCCATGATTCTTCCCCTGGGGTTATCAATCCCCTGTTTAGGTGAACAAATTTAGTGAGCACATGGTGGGCACACAAAAAACGTAACCACATAGCTGCACATGTGGGCATCATTTCCCCACAGCCCCGGCGTATGTTTTGGTTGATGATTGAAACATAATTCCATTTAACTTCATTACACAAGTCTCATTTTATACACATGAGAACATACACTTAAAAACATGTGATACAAACATACAAGAAATAGGAATGGTTTAGCAGTTCCTTAACTGAGATAACTGAATACTCACAAAGAACTATTTCAAGCAGAATGTGTAGATAAATCAGGAGAGGTAGACTTAGCTAACCTCCTAACCTATAAATAAAAGATTGAAAATAATATATAATCATGCATGTGAACAGTCCAGCAATTTGCCAAACAAGACTCAAACAGCTAGAATTACTTTTTACTGTTGATCTGAGTTTGTGGCCTGCTGGCAACCCTAGGAAGTAAGATCAAGATGTCTAGCAGTAATCATATATACCCTTATCGATCTGCAAAGTAAAACTCCTCCCCTTTCTAGCCTCTAACCTACCCTACAGAAGATGATCTAAGCCACGCCCCTGAGGTACCTTGAAAATCAAAATAGCTATTAATGTCCCTGTCAGTCTTTTTTTTTTATCGGCCCCTACTAAGATCAAACATTCTTAAGTGATAAACATCCGATCTACAGCCCGTCTCACTGACAGGTGTGAAAAGCCAGTCCAGAGGAGGCCGTCATGTCTAGAGTTGTCTAATAGACCATGCTAATTCAGCAGATCTTGTCTGTTCAGAGGGCCGAGTAAGGCTGGTTATGTAACATTTATGACACTCTGGCTAGTAAAACGACTAGCTAGATATGGTAATGTTAGGTAATATTTAACAAAGCTTGTTTGCTTTGTCTGGCTAAGGACTGGAAACAATTTTAAACCCCATGTGGTTTTAGTAATATTTAGGCTTAGTGCATAGTGAATATAATTCTTTGTCTCCATATGATTATTATTATTAATTATAAAAAACTTCTAAAGCCGCTGAGTTCCATTTCGTCACATTTACAACTTAGTGAAATAACCCTGATTTACAGTCAGCATTGCGTAACCAAATGAAGTAAAGTGGTTGCTACCTACAACAGCTTAGGTTATCGCTTTGTAATGCAGGGGTGTCGAGTCCGATCTCAGCTGCGTACGGTTTGTCCTGCGCTGGTTTCGACAGTCGCACCGAGAGCTGACTGTTTAGGGAAATGGCAAACTACTAAACGCAACATTTGCCTAGAAAAACCAAATCAGCAACAACATCAACAACGACAACAAAATACGATGTAGTTGGTTCTGCAACCAGATATTCTCAAACTTTTCCCACTTCTGCACACTTGTCGGGCAAAAGATTTTTCTCGGCACACCTACCCTTAAAGCGATTTCAATACTGAGAAAAAGAAGAGGGGGGGGGGGGGGAGGACAAGGCACATATAATTTTCATTGGTCTTTAATTCGATGAATGCAACTGTTTGGATGCATTTTTCGTTATTTCCTTTTTGTGTATTTAAGGTTTAGTTAATTTTACCATCAAATCACTTTACCTAGAAAGTTTGTTCCTGTTTCTTTTTGTAGGCGTACCCTGAGACTGAACTTGAGCCTTGCCAATAAGATTGCTTTCTCAATACACCTACACCCATATTATTTCTGTTTTAAACTGCTCTCTTCGCTGATTTCAAGCAGATAAAAAAAAAATTCTTGATTTTTGCCGCGGTACCCCTAGCATACGCGGCGTCCGTGGCTAAGGCGTTGTGAGTCTGACTCGTAATCCAACGTACCGCGATCGAAACCCACTGCGGGCTACGTGGATTTTTATCGTGGAATGGAACGTCGCAGGTCGACCCAGTCTCAAATGGGTACCAGGATGGACTGTCCTGGGAAAGTAAAGACGGCCGGCGTAATGCTGACCACATTACCCACCGAGTGCCGATTGGTCTGTAAAAATATGGGTGCTCTTCCCATATGCCAGATTGGCCTAGGGGCGTGTAAAGGAATCTTTACTTTTTATTTTTTTTTACTAACCCTTAGCATACGCTCGTGGCACCCAGTTTGAGAACCGCAGCTCTAAAATATAGGCAACTAACTTTGGCCTTCGACAGAAAGTGTTCAGTTTGTCAGATGTTTAGATGTACGGACTCACTGATATAAGTACATTAAGTGCTAGGAATTCACTCCATGTGGATATGGACATCACATTTGAAGAAGTGTAAACTTATAGCAAACCGTTTTACATCAATAATCAATATTTTCTTCACCCTGTTAAAAACACAGGAGATCATAAAGGATTTGTCACTTGGCAAACAAAAAAATCCCCCTTTCTAATCTCGTCTTGCCCTGCTTCTCTGTGTTATTTTCTAAATTTTTCCATTTAAGATTCTGCTTCAATCCTATGCACAAATGCTCTAGAAGCGGTTATCTTAATGAATGCTTAGTATCCAGCCTTTTTGATCACACTATCTATCTATCTATCTATCTATCTATCTATCTATCTATCTATCTATCTATCTATCTATCTATCTATCTATCTATCTATCTATCTATCTATCTATCTATCTATCTATCTATCTATCTATCTATCTATCTATCTATCTATCTATCTATCTATCTATCTATCTATCTATCTATCTATCTATCTATCTATCTATCTATCTATCTATCTATCTATCTATCTATCTATCTATCTATCTATCTATCTATCTATCTATCTATCTATCTATCTATCTATCTATCTATCTATCTATCTATCTATCTATCTATCTATCTATCTATCTATCTATCTATCTATCTATCTATCTATCTATCTATCTATCTATCTATCTATCTATCTCTCTCTCTCTCTCTCTCTCTATCTATCTATCTATCTATCTATCTATCTATCTATCTATCTATCTATCTATCTATCTATCTATCTATCTATCTATCTATCTATCTAATCTATCTAATCTATCTAATCTATCTTTCTAATCTTTCTAATCTATCTAATCTATCTATCTATCTATCTATCTATCTATCTATCTATCTATCTATCTATCTATCTATCTATCTATCTATCTATCTATCTATCTATCTATCTATCTATCTATCTATCTATCTATCTATCTATCTATCTATCTATCTATCTATCTATCTATCTATCTATCTATCTAATCTATCTAATCTATCTTATCTATCTTATCTATCTAATCTATCTTATCTATCTGTCTGTCTGTCTGTCTGTCTGTCTGTCTGTCTGTCTGTCTGTCTGTCTGTCTGTCTGTCTGTCTGTCTGTCTGTCTGTCTGTCTGTCTGTCTGTCTCTGTCTCTGTCTCTGTCTCTGTCTCTGTCTGTCTGTCTGTCTGTCTGTCTGTCTGTCTGTCTGTCTGTCTGTCTGTCTGTCTGTCTGTCTGTCTGTCTGTCTGTCTGTCTGTCTGTCTGTCCGCCAGCCCGCCCGCCCACGCGCGCCCGTCCGCCAATCCGTCCTCTGTCTCTGTCTGTTCGTCCGTCCATCAGTCTGTAGGTCCGTTGGTCGGTTGTTTGGTCGTTCGGCAGTCGATATGTCAGTATTTGTCTATCCGTCTTATTATACGTGTTTATACATGATGTGGGAGCTAGACCCCTGAGTTGTGCCTAATGTAATCAGTTCTTCCCATACTTATAGCTACAGCCAACATAGCGCCTCTTTGGAGTGACCAGGCAGTGACTCAGGGTGTAACTCTTGGTTAAAATGCAGATCTGAGCAATAAAGCAACAACATCAAACAACATATAATTAAAAGAAATGCACATAAACATGGTCGAGAATGTTTCTGGTAATTTAAACATTGTAGCTATTATTCATTATGGCCAAAAAAAAAAAATGTTACACGTTAAGTGGTTACGGCTTGGAATGAGTTAACAACTGAATTAACATTTACACACAAACTACAGGGATATATTTGTGCTTATTAGTATAGACAGCTACTGTTTGCATCGTTTGTAAAACACGTATCGATTAATTTTTATCTCTCCTCCTCTCCCCCACCCCCCACTCCCACCTCCCCCCCCCCCTTTTTTTTTTTCCCTATGTACCAATACGCCATGCTCACTGGAGAGGACTTATACATTATTTAGGAGTAAAAATTTGTGAAGTTATATATAGCCGAAAGTTTTCTCTTCATCTTCCAAATCTGTTCGCAGCATGTAGACATGGGCGATTTTTTAAAATGTATTGCTATACTTGGGATCGGAATTTTTTTTTTCCCGTCTTGTTTCACAAAATTATTACATAATCCTCATCCCTTAAAGCGTAAGCCTGTTATAGCAACACTCTCAAGGTTGAGACCACATCGTCTGCTAGAGACTCTAGAGCCAATGTAAACTTTTCCCGGGAAAATTAATCTTATCGCTGTAGGAAGATAAATAAACGTGTCCTCATGTTAGCAGCTTATTAACGTCGTATGCTAGAAGTTGATTGATGGGAGAATTCTGTCTTTATATACTTTTAATTTTGCCAACTGTTGTAGAAGCCACACAGACAGCCTCGTGAATGTCAGATAGGGTAGGAATAAAGGTGATTTGTAAAGAAGTAGTTCAAATAATAACTCAAACGCTAAGGGTTAATATAAAAGATGTTTGTGAAAGAATAATAGGATCCCTAAACTACCCCTGCAATGGTCAGGAAATGTATAGTGCCTTGTCTTTTACTGAAAGAGCTAACTATAGCGCGTTTCAAAGATCGTGGCCTCACACTTTGACAAATGTACGCTGTTAATGTTATAATAATAGGGTAAATTAAATGGAAACGAACTTTTTTTTAACGGCTTGGCCAGCTTTAAGTGGGTATTAGGTATAGACATGGAAAGTAAAGGCGGCTGGTGTGATGTTGACCACATTACCCACCGAGCACCGACTGGTGTTTAGCATATAGGTCAAAGACATTTCGCCTCAAGGCGTAGAAGAGTGTCTTTTGTTGTAACCTGAAGCCATGCAATCTAAGCCGGTGCAGTATCCTGATGTCCGTACAACATTTATACAGCGAACAGACGCAAGAAAGATTTAAAAAATTCACCCCCCCCCCCCGGCCTTCCTCCCTCCCTCTCCCCCCCCCCTTCCCCTCCCCCCCCACCCCTCCCCATCCCACAACCAAAGCATTGGAAGAAGAAGGTCAGTAAACATCTGATTCACAAAGAATTTAGTTTTATTTTAATAAAATCTAGCGCGTTCTAAGAAATAGTCGACCAGATGCAAACACCAACTATTGTCTTGAAAAAGTATCTTGCATTTACTTATTTAATGTAAAAAAAAAAAAAAAAGCTTACGCGAATGAGACATTGGCATTCAGTATTGTGGTTCAACACAGCATATTTCTAGGTGCGAATTTGCTTCTGCAACATTTGGTTACCAGATGTGTGAAAGAACGCTTTATATTTGGATTTCTGTGGAAACCCCGACCACGACCTTGACTTGAGCGTTAAGAAAGGAACGCAGGCTTAATGCAACATAAATCACGCATCCACCAAGAAGGTACATTGATAGGGCATGCTGGGGGCAACAGAAAGGTTATTGAGGAAAAAAAAAACGTCTGCCTGATAAATAAAGAAACGATTACGTAAATCTGTGAAGGGGCTTCGATGGCTGGAATTGTGTCGGCTATCCTCAGTGGTCATGTGTTCGAATCTGATAGGGCACGCTAGGAGGCAACAGAAAGGTTAATGTAAATCTATGAGTTTCTGCAACGTGTGCCTGCTAGCCCCGATGGTCACGTGTTCGGATTTCAGTTGAGGCAGTGATTTTAGCTGCACTCAACAGAAGTTCCCAATTCGACTAGGTCATAAACAAACACCAGGAAATTCTTTTATGGAAAGTGAAAGGGGTTGGACTGATATTGAACTTATAACCTATCAAGTGACAATAGATCTATACAAACAGCTAACTTCGCGTGCCTCGTTGGACAGACAAGCGTCCCGTCCGTATTAACTCCGGAAACATATGACAATCCTCTGGTCAGCTAGAGGTGCGGAATCAGAGGTTCATTAAATGATTCATGACAAATCTCGCCCAGATGATGTGATAATCTATACAGATTGCTCGTTTTCGAGGAGCAGACTAAGTTCGGGGAAAAGAGGGAGGAGGGGAGGGGGGGTCATAGCAAAGCAAATGGACTTAGTGCCAGTATAGCCTGGCATATGCCACCACAACATCTAGTTTTAGAATGGAGGTGGAGGCAGTCACTGCAGCCTTTCTCTGGCTTGAGAATCAGATGCATACATACACCGTAATTGTAACCGACGCAAAGGGCATGTTGAGACAGATGGAGACCTGTATACTCCCTCGAGAGTGGCAAGCATCGTTTCAGACGTCCGGTGTAATTAGTGTCTTTTGGATATTTTTGTTTAGGAAACTGGTGTATCAGGAAATGAACAGGCAGATAGACTACCTGGTTCTGCACAACTTGATGGTGAACTGATTCATGACAAGCTAGCTGTTGTAAGAACCCTTTGGGCTAGTGAACATATAGGTCATCACGATCATAAAGGAAATCGTGCTGCAAGGAGAGACCAGGGTATCTGGCCGATGATCAACACGGATAGTGAGACACATATACAATTAGTCTGTTACTGGTAGCGTTGGAATTGGAACTAAACTTGTTGCTGAAGAAGGGGACGGGGCGTTTATGGGAATCCCGAGTACTGTAATGTCGATTCCTATTTAAACATTAAATCTAAACGAGAAGTAGAACGTGTGAGCTTCACATGATACGAACGATAAAACGAACGTTGAGGCTAGAAAGCCTTCACATGCATTGACACAAACGGACACTGGTATCGCTACTAGCAAAAATACTTAAATAACTTAGCTTTACAGTTAAACCTTTCACAGTGACTAGGCAGTGATAACGCAAGAGCTTCAACACCTTTCACAGCAGAAAAATAAAAAACATTGTACAAGAAATGTCGTCCGGTAAGAAACATGGGGAAGCTGGAAGAATTAGTGCTGCTGAAGATTGACTGACTCTCAACCCCTTGACTAGGACCGCACGACAAGCAATAAACACCCGCTGACACAAAGTGCCACAATTTGGATGAGAATCAACCAGGCGCTTGTCCAGGAAACCCCGTTCAGTCGTTGGGTTATTTTAAGGGTCCCCGGGGTGGGGCTTTAACATGATCAAAAATTGCATCCTACATTTGGAGCGCGGTTAACAAATTGCTGAAATCCAAGATCTTTGATCATGTGGTCGAAAACGTAAGTTGATGAAAAGTGGCGCCCTCATAGAGTTGTGGTTAACAGATGTAGTAGTTTATTCAGTGATAACATTCTCAAACGTTATATGAAAATTTTATTTGTTGCGAATACCAGAGCACTTTGAGACCTTGTGCTTTCTACTTGTAGTCAGCGATTACATTATGAAACATCAGTAAAGGCTCCTGATTTTATCATCGAAAGTAACTTATCTTCCAAACAATTATCTCCTCTAAATCGCTCTTCACAGACCAAAGCCAAAGTGCTGTGTCATCATTTTGAGCAATTACAATAAAAGCATTATTTGTAAATATAATTTTTCCATTTAGGTTTGTACTTAAGTATAATCATGATGTGGAACTATATTTACAGTGTACTGTATTTAAAATTTGAGTTTGTTGGACCATGGGGCAGATTAATTTACTTTCCATTAGAGTAAATGGAAAAGTGCATTGAAATTCAAACGATTTAGAATTCGAACGCCGTCTCAGAATGGATTATGTTCGAATTTCGAGGTACCACTGTATATATTATTCTCAGCCCACCTTGTACATTAAAATATGTCACTTTATTGCACTCTTTTCGTGAAGGGTATTTCACAATGAATTAATCTATTTACCGAGCATTGAAGGAGGAAATTTTACCATAAGTTAATAAATAGTCGTTTAATAGTTGTTGGGATTCTTTGTATGCTAGTGTGGTGAATTGAATAGCTCACTTAAGGTGTGTTCGGTACCTGGAACCGTTAATCTCGGCACGCCAGGATTTATTACTTCGCGCCAGCTTTAATTTTCAAAGCAGATGATGAATATTGACAGATTGGCTTGCCACAGAGAACTTATTATTGGCTACTTTCAACGAAAGCAACAAACTGGCACACTGGTAGCCTAATTGGCACATGATGAAAATATTATTTTGTTGCACTATTTAGTTTCATCATCGAGATGTGCCATGTCGACAAAAGTAAGCTGTCGTAATTCAACATTTCAAACTAATATTAGAATTACTGATCAGATCAATCTTCTTGTCCCATTCATGCTATATGGTCAAGTACGAGGAGAAGTCAATAAGTAAGTCACAAACGGTTATTGGATGGCAGGAAAATGTAGCTGGTGGTTTTTATAGGTGTCATTAGGTGACATCAACATCGAACTTTATGTCTCCCTTCGTTAGGTGGCGGTAGGCGATGCATGCGCATTCGCCACACAGACACAAAATGGCGACTTACTTTCACTTATGGAATGTACTCTCAAAGAACAACATGCTGTTGTGCGGTTTTGTGGAAGGGGGGGGGGGGGGGTTTGTTGGGTAGGGGGCGCAAAAGGGCTGCTTCAAATTATATTCCTAAGGAAATGCTTCCTGTTTATGCTGACAAATGTTTATCACGTAAATCGGTGCATAGATAGGTTTGAAATTCTCAAGGACGCTCTAAAACTGGTCGTCCTGTTGAGATTGCAACAGACACATCCGTGCAGCGGGTGGAGGAGATGATTAGAGGTCACAGGCGAGTAACGGTTGACTCTGTAGCAGTTGCAACAGGGTGCTCACATGGTTCAGCATTCAACATAATGAATGATCGATTGAAATATTAGAAAGTGTGCTCAAGGGGGTACTTAGACAATTGACGGAGGAACACAAAATGAATCGATTAGGCCTGTCCTTGCAGCATCTCTGTCGATTCGCAGATGAAGGAGAAGACATGCTGGACAGGATTATTACTGGAGACTTATTTTGGGTGCATTACTACCAGCCCAAATCAAAGCGAGCTTCAGTTCAATGGACGCATCATTCTTTTCCTTGTGTTAAAAAAATGCAGGTTTACGCCATCAGCAGAGAAGGTTATGCTGACAGTGTTCTAGATATGTCAAGGAGTACTTTTAACCAGCTTCAAAATAGAGGTGACAATGTGAATTCCGAAAAAAAAAAAGCAATTAGTAATCAAAGAGAGGTAGCTCGATATCCACACTGAAATGTATCTCCAAGACTGTTTCTTTGCCCCTCTAGAGATGGGAAAGCTTCATTTAAACTAAGGACAGGGCGCAACAGACTTCGCCAACAAATGTTCATCCTCTTAAGAGTAGGAAACACGGAGATTGTCCGTTTTGCTGGTGCAATTTGGCACCAGAAAATTATGAACATGTACTTTAGCCGTGTAATCTTCATGTTTACTCCCCTCTGACCATCCATGATATTCTTTGTATTATCCACAAAACCCAGTTTTCATAGAAACCAGTTGTTTGCTAGCTTGTGTGTATTTTTCACTTTTCATGATTCACACAACAAACAGTAAAGGTTCTTTACAGCAGTCATGTCAAGTATATGGCCTGCCATCCGCATGCGACCTTTTGTAAACAACAGTTTTCATTAAATGTGTTTCATTAGTTTTCGTGTTTGGCCCTGATGATAACGCATAACTTGTTCTATACGGCTCACGGAGACCTCAGTTTGACATGCCTGCTCTACAATACGTTTTCTCGATGTAATCGATAGTAGTGATTATGTTTTGCATCTTGCAAAAGACTACTTTTGCTGCGTCGATTCTTTTTCTAATCTCCACACAGCATTTTCCACCTGAAATATTTAGCCAATTCATTTTCATAAGAAAGTGTCTGCAGTACGTCCCCATGTGGGAGGCAATTTTTCGTTAATTTGAATCCCAACCCCGGCTATGGTCGGGGACCTTCATAAGAACCCTACGGATTGAACGGGGTTTCTATTACCTTTCCCCCGGTGATCATCATCCGACTAGTGGCACTTTGTTTCATCGGGTGTTTTTCTCTAAATGTGATGTTAATTAATGTTATGATGCCTCTTTTGTGGCCATCTCTGTCTAGCCTATATGCTTCATAGCCTCTGACCCAAAAAAAATAGGAGCATGTATTTCAATGGGTTTCCTGAATGCAGATAACATCAATCTTGTGTTTATATATGCATTTTTGCAGTTCGAGCTCTTTTATCATGACCCCTTCTGCATTCCACTGCCGTATCGTTACTGCTTTGGTATTTATTTGTCCAGACGCATTACTCTGGCTTATCCTGGTCCGCCGATGCACAGAGCTACCATCAGTAGCTATCGTGAACAACAAGTAGCACCACGTGTGGGTTCGGTTGACTTGATTGGCAGAGGCTATGAGTTACGCGCAGGCATTTTCCATCATTTAGGTGGGACGTTCACATACTGATCCTTGCTACCCCTTCAGGAACCGAACCCACGACCTTCCGAACCACAGGAGGGATGTCTAGTTGCTAGACCAGGGCGGCTCCCTTTTGATGTTTGACACTTTGTTCCCCAAGTTCTTGTTGACAGTAACTAAGAATTTTTTTTTAATGTCTACTTTTTAATCAAGTCTTGGGGGGAGGGTGGGGGTGCGTAGGGTGTTTTGCCATACACTCAATGGGGCGACAACTGAAAAAGTTGGAGACTACTTTTACAATCCAATCAACACTGAATGGTTAGTTTCCTCAGCATCCCGCAGGACGACTTTACTTTCCGGAACAATTCTGAGGTTTTTTTTTTTTTTTGGAGCTGTGTCTACCTGACCTTAAGGTGCTTTTGTGTAGTGGCTAGACGCTCGCCCACGGATGCGAAGGTCATTGGTTCAAATGTGAAAGGAACCGGACTTGTTAATTTGACAAAACGACCGTGGCTCCAAAGTCGCTACAACCTTGAGTGGGTACCAGAAAAAGTCCTGGAAAGTGAAGGCGGCCGGCGTAATGCTGACCGCATCACCCAGCGAGTGTCGTTGGTCTATAAATTATAGCTCTGGCTCTATATTTCCCAAAAGCCTGTCGCCGTGGAAACGGTTTCTTTATTTTATTTTAAACATTATTACCTGCGAACCTAAAGTTCAGTTTTAAAAAATCGGGTTTGAACCCAAGCGTCAAGCCACTACCCTACCTTGACTCCATATTCCAGTATTCGTCAACTTAATTTGCCTCTTTGCTTCCAGTATTTGTTATTCCGTCATTATATTGTGTGTATCGGAAACAGAGCTTCTGTGAGCACTGACACACTTCATCCTTTTGTCTGAAACCATTGTTCGGCACATGCCCTGTCATTACTGTTCAAGTTCATCTCTTTGACATTAATTCACTTTTTCCTGCCATTTTTATTTGTTTGTTTGCTTGTTTGAAAAACAAAATTGACGTTGTAACTGTTTGTGTGTTCAAAGATCGCCAGTTTGACGTCTTCTCTCATTAATTCTTCTCTGTCAAATCTCTTGACAGGGATTTCAATGTCAGTCTGTTTTTTTTTTAATTGAATTATTTAATTGCATCTTTGGTTGCATTTCACATTTTTATATTTTTTCCAGAGTGCATTTACCCATATCTGAAAGTGCAGCTCATTGATAGCCAGTCTTGTGTAAAAGAAGTGGAAGGTGAGAGGAGTAAAGGACAGTTTCCACCAGTTGCGCAAGGCGCGATCAGTTCGCTTGTGTTAACGTTAGCAGGTGGTGATTAAATGAAAAGGGTATCATGTGATGTCCTCCCCCCCCCCCCCCTGGCGCTGTTAAGAGAATGCCTGCGCGGCTAGCATTGTAAATCTAGTATCTGGTAGCTTTTAAACCTTGTAGTTTCCGATTGACTGGTGTAAACATGAACCATACGTTATTTTTGCTATGTTCGAGAAGTAAACCGAGTGACGTGTATATAAAAAAAGTAAACAGTAATCATAAATAGTTTTTAAAAAAAGGCAGTTTCTCTTTTACAGTGGAAGCTGTAAAGATATGGTTTTATAGACGAGTGATGAAAATACACTGGACAGATAAAAAGAGGAACGAAGACGTCTTGAAAGAAACTGACTCACGAAAAGAACTGACTGCCCACATCATAAAGAGACAGTCTACATTCGTTGGCCATGTGATGAGAAGGAGAACACTGCAGTACATCGTGACAGTAGGAAATATGGAGGGAAGAAGAGGCAGAGGGAGACCGAGATAAATGATTCTGGATAGTTGATATCATGGCATGGAGGATCATCTACTTCGGAGCTAACTGAAAGTACACGAGACAGAAGTTTTGTGGATAGACATGACTACCAACGCCACACGGCACAGACTTTAAGAAGAAGAATCTGAAGTGGGAGCAAGAATTATAGCCCATACATTGCTTTCCACTCTGTTGACATATCTGGCATCTGATTCAGGACTCACGTTTTTTTATAGACCAATCAGCATTTGACCACGTTGGCAGTTTTTACTCTCAAAGACATATCCTGATACTCGGGGGGGGGGGGGGGGGGGGGGGGGCGTTGCCATTGACGGCAAATTGTTATTTTTTTTATTTTCAAAATGAGCTATACGGATTGAACCTAAGAACTTCGAGGCAGTACATAAATATGTAGCCACTGCTCTACCGCAACTCGTGATAAAAGTATCCTTATGTGTATGTCTCTCTTCAGTACTCTTTTCCTTCTTCAGCATATTTTCATAAGAGAACCGATGTTCTTCTGCTGATAGTAGAAAACCGCGTTTGTGGTTACAAAGAAAGATTTGTTGATATGTTTTTGAATGCATTTTTATTTGTTACGAAAGCAACGTTTATCGGTAACACTATAGCCTATGCTTACAGATGCATCAATGTTTATGTCTGTCGATCGGTAAATAATATTTAGGTTTGTTTATTTGTATACAGAATTTTGTAAACGTAATTCTAACATGTATAAATACAGTCGTGGTTTAACTGTGAAAACGGTTTTTGATTGTAGTGTTTATGTGGTTTTCGTTTTCTTCTTTTTCCTCTTCTTCTTCTTTTTTCTTCTCCTTATTATTATTATTATTATTATTATTATTATTATTATTATTATTATTATTATTATTTGCGTTCACCGGCTGTAAACTTCGATAGAAAGTTGTGGTTTTTCGTCAACTTCTGGACTTTAGTCTTGAACTTCAGTTGTGCGTGTACAACCGTTTTAGAGATCCGTCGTATTTGTACGCACGCTTTCGGCTCCTCATCTCTCAGGCATACGCACTCTGACTTCGAAGAAAACACCTCTATAATTAGTCGGCTTTTGCTGGAATCTACGGGGCTAAGTTGTTGAACCTTTTGCCTTGTGTTCTAAAGTCTATAGGCAACTTTGTTTTTAACATCACCCAGAGAGTTCTGTTTGGTCTTTGACAAAAAGTGTCAAAAACTGGCACAAATACTTTTATGCTATGTATTATGTATTTTAAGTACAAAGAAAACACATTGCTCCTGATTTTAAATACAATACGCAAATGTTATCCGGTACAACTCACGATTCTCATCCCATCTCGTTCAGCTGATTTCGTATTGGTTCCCACGGGCTGTCCTTTGGTGTAGGGGTGTTATGGGATGTCTTCATTCGCTGTCTATACACAGCGTGCTAACAAGTAACTGGCATTTGTTCTACGAGGTCCACACTCTGTATCCCAGACGAAATTGCGGAGCTTTTATTTTGCTATTCTCATTTGTGTGAAAGAGTGACGCTTCTGGATTGTGTTGTTGTGATTAGGTCTGAGGCGCCGAAGGCGACTGTGTACAAGCAACAAGTATTGTACGAGGAAGCGTCAAGGGCGCGACGATTCGTGAGTTTCGAATCTTGGATGTTTTTGCATGTTTACGCTTGTTGGCGGTGGCTGTCATCGTGGTGGATGTGCTTAAAATCTTCAAAACAAGCAACACATAACAACACCACTGCAACATAAGACAACGCGCGGGAAGCAGTACGAAATTATGCAGCCGAACGAGATGGGGTGGGAATCGCGAGTTAGTACCTAATGTCCTTTTTTCGTCTTTTTGTTTATGTACGTGTATCTGTCTCTCTGTGAAAGTGAGGACAGGCGTGCTTCGTGCAGTGGCATCGTTTGCATCGGAGGTCACAGGTGAAGACCATTGTCTGAATCAGAGTATGCCAGTGTGTTGGGAAATGAACAGGCGCACAGATTATCGTACTACTGATGCAGGATAAATTAGACGTGGTTGAGGTCTTATGAGAGCACCTAAGAGTGATGCAGCGAGGAATGACGAGGGGATCTGGTCGATACTTGACGCTCAGGGAAAAGGCAAGGCGGGCATATAATCAAATTCCTTCTGGTACCATTAGTACTGGAACTCTGTGTTGGCTGCTGAAGATACGAACCGGGGTAGGGGCTTAAGGGAATGGCCCGAGTGATGTGATATCGGTTCTTGAATCAGCTCAACTCAGCTCAGTCTGTGCAAGTCATTCTTTCTCTCTTTCTCTCTCTCTCTCTCTCTTTCTCCCTCTTTCTCTCTCTCTCTCTCTCTCTCTCTCTCTCTCTCTCTTTCTCTCTCTCTCTCTCTCTCTCTGTGTGTGTGTGTGTGTGTGTGATGGCTCTTTGTGTTCATAGTGTGTGCTTATCTTTGCAAGTGGGCTTATGTTAGTCGTTTTGTGTGTTTGTGTGTGTAGCTCTGTATACGAGGGGAAGTCAATAAGTAAGTCACAAATGGCTATGGGATAGCAGGAAAATGTAGTTAGTGGCTTCTAAAGGTTTCTAAAGGTGACAGCTACATCGAACTTTACGTCTCTGGTCATTAGGGAACGCTAGGTGTTGCAATCGCATGCGCAACACATAAACAAAATGGAGTGTACCCTCAAAGAATCTGCTGGCTGCGTGGATTTTTATCATGGTATGGGGCATCGCAGGTCGACCCAGCCTAGATGGCCGTCATGGTGAAGTGAAGACGGCCGGTGTAATGCTGACCACATTACCCACCTAGTGTCGATGGTCTGTAAAAATATTGGCACTATTTCCATATACCTGATACGCCTAAAAGGCGTGAAATGAGATCTTTACTTACTTTAACTTTTTTTTTTTTTTTTGGGGCCCGGGGGGGGGGGGGGGGCAAAAGGCCCTGCAAATGAAATTCATAAGGAAATGCTTACTGTTTATGTTGTTGAATGTTTATTCCATAAAGCGGTGCATAGCTGAATAACGAATTTTTCTCAAGGATGCTCTACGATTGTTGGTGTAGTCTGATCTGGTCGTCCTGTTGAGATTGCAACAGACGCATCCGTGCAGTGTGTAGAGGAGTTGATTAGAGGTGATAGACGAGTAAAGGTTGACTCTGCAGCAGCTGCAATAGGCTGCTCACATGGTTCTTAGTCCACTGAGAATCCAATTAGATGGGAGACATTTGGCGTATGGCTTAGAAGTTGAATGCGAAACAAAAATGTGGTTTAGAAAACAGAGCACGTTGTTCTATGCAGCAGGTTTGGGAGGACTTATAAAACGATATGACAAGTACATCGGTGTTTGTAGAAATAATATTGAAAACTAGAGGGAGAGTTTAAATGTAAAATATGCGGTTTTCAAGTTGTTATCGTCTTTACTTTTTTTAAACAATCATTTGTGACTTCCTTATTGACTTACCATCTGTATGTCTCTGTGTGTTCTTGCCTGTCATAGTGTTATTAGTGTATGCATGTGTTCTTGCCTGTCATAGTATGATTGTGTCTGTATAGGTGTTGTTCATGCGTGTATATTGTGTAAGTGCGTGTATGTTGTCTCTATCTCTGTGTTTCTGAATCTGTTGGTGCTTATGTGTGTTGTTCGGTACGTGCTCCTCTGTGTGAGTGAGAGTGTTTTTTTTTTTAATAATTATTATGTTACACCTGTATAGGTGTGCGTGTCTGGGTATGTGTTGTGACTGTGTAAGTGTTGAATTTGTAATTGTGTATTTGTGTGTTTATCTGTGTATGTTGTGTCTCCGTTTCTGAGCTGTGTCAATGTGTACGACCCCACGTATGTAACCGTGCACGTGCTTGTGTAAGTGTATTTGAGTCTGTTAGTCTGCATCGCGAAAGTGTCTGCTTTGTATGTTTGTTGGAAGGCATTCCTTTATCATCCATGTTTTGTATTTTAACCTAATATTCATACCATGAATTCAGACACACACACATATATACATATACACACTCATATACATACAAACATACATACATATATATATATATATATATATATATATATATATATATATATATATATATATATATATATATATATAAACACATACACACACAAAGACACATACATACACAAAACATATACAAACACATACACATAAAAATATATATACACACATACACGCACATATACAGACACGCATATACACAAACAAATATACACATACACAGGCATATAAACACACACATTTATTTATTATTTATTTATATATATATATGAGTGAGTGACGTTCAACCCCACCATGACCGCACAATGAGCGACTAACACAAAGTGCCAACATTCGGATGAGAATCCCCCATACATAACGAGTCACTAAAAACCATGTTTAATCTTTACATTTATTTGAGGCTGACCGAAGACAGCCTGATTGGGGCTTTAAATAACAAACAGTGTGTCCCATATTGGGACGGAATTAAGCACAGAGGTTTAGTACGGCCGTCTGAGTCTGTACCTAGCATACCCAATTTCTTACGTCCTTCTTAGGACGTAATTTTTTGTTATTTGAAGCCCCACTCTGGCTTTTACCAGGAGCCGCAATATAGGCAGGCCATCAATATGGCCAATTGTCTGAACGCGGTTTCTGGGACCTCTCCACGGTGATCCTCATCCGCATGGTGGCACTTTGTGTCATCGGGTGTTTATCGCTTGTGTGATGTCCTGGTGGGGTAGAAAGTCAGTCAGTCAGCCAGTCAGTCAGTCAGTCAGTCAGTCAGTCAGTCAGTCAGTCTGCACCTAATTCACTATGGCAGTTTGGATGGATATGCTTCCCGTCTTATTTAGGATGCAATTTTTCGTTATTTTGAAGCCCTACCCTGGCTTTTGCCAGGTGCCGCAATATAGCCTGGCCATAAATATGGCCTAAAGGCTGAACGCGGTTTCTGGGACCTCTCCACGGTGATCCTCACCCGCATGGTGGCACATTGTGTCATCGGGTGTTTATCGCTTGTGTGATGTCCTGGTGGGGTAGAAAGTCAGTCAGTCAGTCAGTTTGGATGGAAACGTGGTTCCCATTGATTTTATCTGCGGTTGATGTGTGAGTTACTGGGATAATTCTTCTGTTTCTTCGTCTTCTTCTTGCTCCCCCCCCCCCACTTTTTTTTTCCTGCTACTATTACTACTATTACTACTGCTACTACTGCTGCTACCACTAACTACTATTACTGCTGCTGCTGCTGCTGCTGTTGCTGCTGCTACTACTTAAACTACAATTCCATATTTGTCTACGACTCTTGTGTCCCTATTTCTTTCCTGAATTCCCTCCCCTGTGCATCCTATTCCCATGAATCTATCCCGGTCCAGCTCTACCATGTGTATAAAACAATTGATAAAACAACTTTACTAACTTGTAACGTTTGATCTAGACAGCATAATATTATATTATTAATATTGATTATATATTAAACATACATTACGATACAGCGGCAAAATTGATTATGCATTAAACATACATTACGATATAGACATAGCAGCAAAGTTGATTGCACATTAAACATGCATTACGATATAGCAGCAAAGTTCATTGCACATTAAACATGCATTACGATATAGCAGCAAAGTTGATTGATTATTCATTTAACATACATTATTACGGTATAGATATAGCAGCAAAGTTCATTGCATATTAAACATGCATTACGATATAGCAGCAAAGTTCATTGCACATTAAACATGCATTACGATATAGCAGCAAAGTTGATTTATTATTCATTTAACATACATTATTACGGTATAGATATAGCAGCAAAGTTCAAGGTGATTGCACATTAAACATGCATTACGGTATAGCAGCAAATGGGATTGCACATTAAACACACATTACGATATAGCAGTAAAGTTGATTATACATTAAACATACAGTACGATATAGATATAGCAGCAAAGGTGGTTGCACATTAAACATGCAATAAGATATAGCAGCTGAGTTGTTTATGCATCAAACATACGTTACGATATAGCAGCAAAGTTGATTATGCATCAAACATTCGTTACGATATAGCAGCAAAGTTGATGCGTTAAACTTACATTACAAAATAGCAGGAAGGAATGCAATGATAGATGGAATACAAAAGTATATTTCACTGACCGTTAGAACTGGAAATATTAATACTCCTCAATTTTTCCAAGGAAGTCGACGCACATATGAACACGGCGCACATATGAATATGACGCATATATGAACACGATAAACTTATGAACACGATGCACATATAAACAAGACGTCTATATAAACACGACGCAATATGAACACGACGCAATATAAACAGGACGCACATGTGAACCCAACAATCTGTAATCTGAATTGCACGTTCTGTCAAATACAATGAATATGTTTTAGAAGCTCAGTTTTTCTGGGAAACAAACAAGCACTTCACATTAAAAATTAACAAAAAAGTAATGATATTTTGTATCGACAAATTTAGCAAATTAATTTTTAAAATGTATTCTTTAAACATGATTTTCCGGTGAAATTGTGTCTGAATTCATCAGATAAGCTCTACCTCTTATGCAGAATATATCCTTACTACCAGTATTAAACATTGATATCATTTCTTGAGAAACCGTTAGGTTCAGTTGCCCTTTATGTGCCGTTCAAGAGGGGTGGGATGACACATTACTGAGCAAACGAAAGGTTATTAAATGCAGTATGGAATACACTATCATTCTGCAAGATTTTTTTATCATATTCGCTCTACCTCTATCAGCATAGCAACTGGTTCATTGTATAAATAACGAATGCTGTTGCTTCAAAAACGAGTGGGTTTATGTAAAGTAGATTTGAACCTAAGACCTTTGGGCCGCAGACAAACGCTTAGCGACTGTGCTACTTCGAATGTCCTGTAATTATTGTGCGGACACTATAGCTCCGTGGGGACACTAGCTCCGTGCAGACACTTTAGTTTCCTTGAGGACAGTAAAGCTCCCTTCCATAAATTCAGTGTATTTCATATTGACCCTCACTCCACCTCATATTCCTCTGTGGTAGAGATCCTTTGAGATTGCTGCTGCATCAGAAAACTGAGCACACGCGGGAACGCCCATTGTGCATTGACGCTGACTGTAATAACAAAACATAACAGATTACCCCATTCATTGCCCTGCCCTTTGACCCTCTCCGCTTTCTAGTTTATACGAAGTTGATAGGTTGGCTGTCTTACATGCCTCTCTACTCATTAGTTTTCAAACTTCTGCTTTTCAGTATTGTCAAAAATAGAAAGTTACGGTGGTTACTGTTCTATAAACCACCGTCGTCTTGTTAAAGCTACTGTTAGTGGAATGACTCATGAATGGGAAGAACAGTTGATTTTGTTTCATCTCATGCGCTGACATGTGGGTGAGCGCTGTATTGGTCTATAAACGAGTGACAAAAACTAGTAAGGCAGCTCGGAGTCACAAATTACACAATAAAACTAGCGAACGTTTCCAAGTCTGTATCAATTACCAAAACAAGAGAGTACTTAGTTACATAAATGAAATTAAATCACCTCAAAGAAAAGTAATTTACATTCTGGCGGTTGTAACAAATTAGCGCATGATGCGTTTAAGGGACTCGAAGGGTTAGGGAAAAGCAATGATCTTACAATGAAGGAATAGAGAAGAATTAAGATGTTCATGCTAACATAAATGTGGACATATTTACAGCAGGTCTTGCATTTCAAGAAAGCCGCCGTTGTGTAGCGCTTAGACGCTCGCCTACGGATCAGAAGGTCATGGGTTCATGTCCTGCCTGACGAAGCCAGGCTGTTTTCAAAAATAATCTTGGCTCCTAGGTCGACACAGTCTTAAAATGGATGCCAAGAACAGTCCTGGGAAGTAGGGCTGTACCGAATATTCGCTTCGTATTCGCTTCGGGGCCGAATAATGGACCTAATAACTATTCGGTATTCGGCAGAATACTTGCGGTCGGGCCGAATACGATAGTGGCTACCTTACACCTGTTTCTGCATACACTGTGATGGACTGAAATAACTCTCTCACTAACACGATAGTTGCTGTTGCCTAAGTCTGTCGTACCGTGGGAAACTGCGACCTGGTTAAGTGGTACAGCAGCTGGCAAAGTCTTTGCCTGCTGACTCGACCCAGGCATTACAGCAGAGGTTCTCAAACTGGGTGCGTATGCCAGGGGTACCGCAATAAAAATCAAGAAAAGTTGGCTATACAATGTGACATTATTAAAGAAGGCATGAAGATGCTTAAAAGTTAAAATTTAAATTGT